>JASVEL010005310.1:0-240071 GCA_032618575.1 Nicotiana noctiflora
AAATGATCTCATAATTCAATAAGAATTCCCTCTCTCTCTCTTTCTCTGCAATATTGTTCTTCTCCTTCTATTATTTTATAACACGTTATCAGTACGAGACTCTACCGTCTCAAGAAGCTTTTTGAGAAGATTAAGGTAACTTTTCTCCTCTTTTTAATTATGACTCACATTATGAAAAGAAAGTTCGTTGCCCTTGAAATTTCGGGCAAGAAGTATATGACATGGGTGTTGGATGCTGAAATCCACTTAGATTCAATGGGTCTTGAAGACGCCATTAAAGACAGAAATAAAGCATCCACCGTGATTTTCTTGCGCCATCACCTTGATGAAGGGTTGAAAATTCAATATCTCACAGTCAAAGATACACTTATTTTGTGGAATGGCTTAAAGGAAAGATATGACAACTTAAAGTTGGTCACCCTTCCACAAGCACGATATGATTGGTCTCATCTGAGGCTCCAAGACTTTAAGTCTGTTTCTGAATATAATTCTGCGATGTTCAGAATTACTTCTAAATTGAAACTCTGTGGAGATACTATTAGTGATTATGATATGCTTGAAAAAATGTTTACAACGTTTCATGCCTCCAATTGCAACAACAGTACAGAGAGAAATGTTTCAAGAAGTACTCTGAGCTGATTCCTCTTCTTCTTGTGGCTGAGCGAAACAATGATTTGCTCATGATAAATCACGAAAATCGATCCACTGGGTCTACACCATTGCCTGAAGTGGATGAGGTGTATTCCCACTATGCTAAGCGTGAAAAAGGTCGTGACTATATTCGCAGTCATGATCGTGATCATAGTCGTGGCCGTGACTCTATCCGTAGTCGTGATCATGCTCATGGAGTGGCCGTAGAGAAGGAAGAAATTTTTCTGGTATTAATTATCCCCCAAAGAGAAATAACCACAAAAGGTAGAAAAGGAAAGATGAGAAGCCAAAAGCAAATGATTCAGAAACTGAATGCTATCGTTGCGGCGGAAAAGGGCATTGGGCAAATATTTATCATGTACCAAGACATTTGGTTGAGCTTTATCAAGCATCTCTACAGAATAAAGGCTCTGAAGTTAATTTGGTCTCTGATAATGATTTTGACATCATCCACTTGGATGTGGCAGACTTTTTTGAGCGCTGATGGAAAAATAGACCACTTGATCGGTGATGGATCTGTGGTTAAAAATGATTGAGTAGTTTAATTTTTATTTTTACATAAATAGCTAATAAATATCATGTAATCACATGAGTAGTACTCATTAGTATCAATTAGTATTACTTTATGAATTAGTGTTAGTTCATTGGATTAAATATAATTCTAGTATTTATTTTAAATAGTGTTTCAGTTTGCTTGATACTCAAGGATAATATATTCTTTATTAAAATAATATTGTGGTGTGAAAAGAATATTTAGTTACTGGTATTGAACAGAAAAGGTATGAATGCATGTCTTTAAATTGACCATAGTAGTATATAAACGTGATATAATAGTTATCTGCCACTGATTTACCACCAAACTAATTTATAAGTGGTAGTAAAATTATATATAACTTTTTTTTAGCCTAAACATATAAAAATAATCATCACTGCCCCTTTATGTACCTTCCATAAAGAGGTTGTCGATTCAAGTATTCTTTATGTTTCTATTTTTCTGTTTCATAAACAAAAGGTTATTAGTTATTTACTTGTTTTGACAACGGAGGAAAATCAACCGCGGAACAGAGAGCGGAAACCATTTTTTTTATATTGATACAAGCTACTGTATATAGAGACATTCAATCACAATATGATTTATTTATTTTTAATCATTCGTTAGTTTTATAAGTATACTCTCTGAAAATACTAATATTTATTCGTATATTTTCTTTTGTATGTCGAATCATGGGAAGCAAATATGGATATCTCTCAACGCAAACTTGAATCAAATTTCAATTGTAAACATATTTGTTTAGTTGATTCATGTACAACACATACAATACTCAAAGAGAAGAAATATTTCTCTCATTTAAGTATGTGTAAGACAGATGTTACTATAATTTCTGGTAGTAGTAAATTAATTGAAGGCTCTGGAAGAGCTACTATAACCCTGCTTAAGGGAACAATACTTATCATAGAAAATGCAATGTTCTCCTCCAAGTCCAACAGGAACTTGTTGAGTTTTAAAGATATCCGCAGAAATGGATATCATATTGAGACAATAGATGAGAATAATCTTGAATATCTCATCATTATCAAAAATGTCTCTGGCCAGAAAAAGGGCTATTGAGAAGTTCCCATCTTTGTCTTGTGGCATGTAATGGACAAGAATTAGTGCAATTTAGGCACATTCTATTGTAAACAAAAGGTTACTGATTCCAATACTTTTGTACTTTGGCATGATAGATTGGGACATCCTAGACCAATTATGATGAGATGAATTATAGAAAACTCAAATGGGCATCCATTAAGGAATTTAAAGATTCTTTTAAATGATGAATTTTCTTGCACTTCTTGTTATCAAGGTAAGTTAATTATTAGACCATCACCAACAAAGGTTGGAATTGAGTCCCCTGCATTTTTGGAACGTATACAAGGGGACATTTGTGGACCTATTCACCCACCTAGTGGGTCGTTTAGATATTTCATGGTCTTAATAGACGCATCTTCTAGATGGTCCCATGTGTGCCTATTGTCATCTCGCAACCTCGCGTTTGCAAAATTAATGGCACAAATAATTTGATTACGGACACAATTTCCTGATAATCCAATTAAGTTTATTAGACTTGATAATGCTGCTGAGTTTTCATCCCCAAGCATTTAATGATTATTTCTTATCAATTGGGATAAAAGTGGAACATCCTGTAACTCATGTTCACACTCAAAATGGTCTTGCAGAGTCTTTAATTAAAAGTCTGCAATTGATAGCAAGACCGTTACTCATGAAAACGAGGCTGCCCACTCCTGTTTGGAGTCACGCTATTTTGCATGCAGCAATGCTAGTTCATCTCACACCGACAAATTATCATAAATATTCTCCGTTGCAATTAGTTTTGGGTCATGAACCTAATATATCCCATTTAAGAATTTTTGGATGCACAGTATATGTGCCTGTAGCACCGCCATATCGCATCAAAATGGGTCCACAAAGAAGGTTAGGAATATATGTTGGGTTTGAATCGCCCTCCATTATTCGCTACCTCGAACAATTGACGGGGGATTTGTTTACTGCACGATTTGCAGACTGTCGATTGGATGAGACACTTTTCCCAAAATTAGGGGGAGAAGTTGGTGAAACCAAATGAGAAATTTTGTGAAAAAGTCCATCATTATCTCATCTTGATCCACGTACCTCTATTTGTTAAAAGGAGGTGCAAAAGATTATTCATTTGCAGAGAATAGCAAATCAAATTCCAGATGCATGTACGAATATGAAAAGGATAACAAAATTACATATCCCTGCGGAGAATTTTCCAATACGTATTGATGTCCCTATTGGACAATCTTCTAGTGGCATAGCTAATGAGTCAAAAGCACGCCTGAAACGTGGCAGACCATTAGGTTCCAAAGATCGAAATCCTAGAAAAAGGAAAATAAATAATGAAAATGACACTACGAAAGAATCTCATGAAGAAATCCACAATTTAATAAATTCTGAGATTCATGAGGAATCCACTGAGCCCCAGACTCAAGAAAATAAGGAACTATCAATAAATCCAATCAATATTGAGACAAATTTAAATCGAGTGAATATAGTGGTAGATTATGTCTTTGCATATAATGTTGCATCCAGCATTATGCAAGAAAGTGAGGATCTTGAACCTCAATATGTTGGAGAATGTCGACAAAGACTTGATTGGCCAAAATGGCAAGAAGCAATCTAATCAAAGTTGAATTCACTTGCAAAATGTGAAGTTTTTGGGCCTGTAGTCCAAACACCTAATGGTGTTAAGCCTGTTGGCTATAAATGGGTCTTTGTACGCAAGAGAAATGAGAAAAACAAGGTACAAAGATATAAGGCACGCCTTGTTGCACAAGGATTTTCACAAAGGCCTGGTGTCGATTATGAAGAGACATATTCACCCGTTATGGATGCTATAACGTTATATTATCTCATTAGTTTTGCTGTCCATGAAAAACTTGACATGCATTTAATGGATGTGGTTACTGCCTACCTTTACGACTCACTTGATAATGAGATATACATGAAAATTCCCGAGGGCTTCAAAATGCCTAATAATTCAAAATCCCAGGAAATGTTTTCAATCAAATTACAAAGATCTTTGTATGGTCTAAAGCAATCAGGACGAATGTGGTATAATCGTCTTAGTGAGTATTTATTAAAGGAAGGCTATATAAATGATGTCATTTGCCCATGTGTTTTCATAAAGAAAACAACATCGAAATTTGTTGTACTTGCCGTATATGTTGATGACATAAATCTTATTGGAACTCCTATAGAACTCCAAAAGGCAATTGATTATTTAAAGAACGAATTCGAGATGAAAGATCCCGGAAAGACAAAATTATGTCTTGGTTTGCAAATTGAACATTCGGCAAACGGAATTTTTTTTATCAATCTACCTACATAGAAAAGGTATTGAAACGGTTTTACATGGATGGAGCACATCCATTAAGTACTCCGATGGTTGTTCGATCACTTGATGTGAACAAGGATCCATTCCGACCTCAAGAAGAGAATGAAGAGCTAATTGGTCCTAAAGTACCATATCAAGATATAGCTCTGCTCCCACAAGGAGACATTGGAATGGGATCAAACACCTATTGCGATATCTAAAAGAGACTACCGATATGGGCTTATTTTATGGCAACAATTATAGTCCCGATCTTGTTGGTTATGCTGATGCTGGATATTTATCCGACCCACACAAGGCTCGATCTCAAACAAGTTATGTATTTACTTGTGGAGGCACTGCCATATCTTGGCGATCGACTAAGCAATAAATTGTGGCTACTTCATCTAATCATGCTGAGATAATTGCTATTCATGAAGAAAGACGAGAATGTGTGTGGTGGAGGTCTATAATACATCTTATTTGAGACAAATGTGGTGTGAAATGTGACAAGTTACCCACAATTTTGTATGAAGACAATTCAGCATGCATAACTCAATTGAAGGGAGGGTTCATAAAAGGAGATAGGACAAAGCACATTTCACCAAAGTTATTTTTCACACATGATCTTCAAAAGAATGGTGATATTAATGTGCAACAGATTCGTTCAAGTGATAATATGGCTGATTTGTTCACAAAATCTCTACCGACGTCAACCTTGAAGAAGCTAGTGTACAAGATCGGGATGTGAAGGCTTAAGGATGTGAATTGATGCTATCATCAGGGGGAGTTAATGCGCGTTGTACTTTTTTTCCCTTACAAGGTTTTGTCCCACCGGGTTTTTCTTGCTAGATTTTTAACGAGGCAGCCAAAAGGCGTATTGTTAGATATGTGTACTCTTTTTCCTTCTCTAAAAATTTTTTTCCCACTCGGTTTTATTTTAGTTAAGGTTTTAACGAGGCACATTATCTGTTGAATAGACATTCAAGGGGAGTGTTATAAATAGAATTCTATTTATGGCGAATGTCCATATTTAGAGAGTTTATTACTTGGTGGTTAAGTCAAACTCCCCCTGTAAATAGAGGGTTATATTCCATTGTAAATGATCCCATAATTCAATAAGAATTCGCGCTCTCTCTTTCTATGCAATATTATTCTTCTTCTTCTTCCATTATTTTATAACAAATATAATATTGTATCATATATTATTCTAGGTATTGACGTATTAGGTACAAGTAACATAGAATTTGGGACAATTATGGTATAATTCTAAAATAATTGTAATACATTTATCATACAATTCCTGCAACTTCATTTTCTCCAAGTTTTATTTTAAAATTTTATCTAAAACTAACTCTAAACTTAACAAATTTTCCTTAAAATTGAGATATAAACTACAAGGTATATTCTTCATCATTTGCAATAACTCGCAATTCAAACAAATCATAAATTCATAAATTTTGAATATTAAATTTCAAGTTTCAAAACTTTTTAATGGATTTTAATGGAGAATCCTTTGCTACTGCAATTTTAAATTTTTGCCATTGTCATCTGCATTGTGAGAGAAATATCGATTTTGAGTGACAAGTACGAGGAAGAGAGAATGAGATATGAAATCTTTTGAAAAATAAATGAAATTCGAATTTTTAAGAGCTTTGAAAAATAAATGAAATTCAAATTTTTAAGAGCTAGGAGCGTTGGTAAAGGAGAGAGAATGGGATGCAAAATTTAAGGAATCTTCTAGTTTTTCTTTTTATGATTTTGCACATAAATAGTAAATATGAATATATAATTTAATTAAGTACGAACCTAAATAAAAGTGGTAAAATAATTTCTACTATAATATAGCTAGGTAAATTTTTCCAAGAAAAATAAAGCTTAGATTCTCGTGCACTAACCTTCGGGCGGGCAAATTTAGCCTATCCAGATTGTAGAGGGACATTTTCATAAATACCCTCTTTTGGGTCCACCATTGTAATTATACCATGTTGCATAAAATTTTATAAAGTGTACCCACTCTGATTTGAAGTAGTTCAATTTTTTCAATGCAACTTCAGAAATAAAATTTAAAATTCGTCTATCTTTCAAATGCAACTTCAGAGATTCGAATCTTAAGTAATTTAATCTCTTCAATGCAACTTCGAATTTTGAATCATAAAATACAAAATTTATTTTTCAAATTTCAACAATTTAACACAGGATTCAATACCCAAATTTATTATAAATGAAGTCAAATTTGAAACATAACTTTCAAAATTATAAAGAACAAACATCAATTATCGAATTGTCAAAACAATAATAAATTTAACAAACTCTTTTACAACTAAGAAGAAAAAGAAACTCTAAGTACAAAGAAGAAGAAAGCAACAACTAAGAAAAACAGAAACGTACATGCATTTGAAGTTACCCCAAAATTGAGTATCAGTTACTCTCTCCCGTCCACATTAACCGATAATTTTACCTTTTTATTTTAGGGATAATTTCAGTCCTTGTCAGTTGGCTTACCAGCCCAACCGAAAATAACCCATATTTGAAATCCTTACTTAGTTTAGCCCAGATTGTATATAATTTGAAATAATATTTTCAGACTATAGCCACTATTACAAACACTCTTTTAGGATTTTTTTATTTTTATTTTTCACAGCACACTATATACTCTCAACCTCTCTTTGCTTTCTCCTTTCTTTCTCTTCTCTTACTCACTTGGATCTGAATATTTATAGAACTAAAATTTCTCTACTAAGTTGCTTAATCTTCATACATTTTTATAGATCTCAAATATTTGAATCTCGATTTATGTGTATCCAAATTTAAAATTGAAATTTTGTTGCATCTAAATTCTAAACTCCATTGAAGGAGCTTGAAAATCTAACTGTGAAGTGACGATAAGTTCGTTCTAGTCAGGAAGTAAAGAGCAATCCCTTAAGGCGTAGCTGATTCACCATGAGAGCTAAGTGGAAGAAGAAGCGTATGAGGAGGTTGAAGAGGAAGCGCCGAAAAATGAGGCAAAGATCTAAGTAAAAGCCTATTCCGCACGTCTCAGCATTCTTAGCTTTTGGCATATCTTTTTTGCCTTAGGTTATTTCGTCTTTTTGTTCCCTTTTTCAAAATTTTGCAGCTAATTCTCTAGTGTTTTTGTGCTAATGGCACCTAATGTACTTATGCTTTTGAGGTATATTGAAACTCTAATAGCCATATTCACTTTTCTTTATAAAAAAAACTCTAAATTATTGTAATGATAAGAATCTTGAGTATTGGGTTAATGCTGTGTGATTAACATTGGTTTTGGGAACCATACTAGTTGAAGAAGGATGCTCAACATGAAATCAAGTTTTGTATACACCATTCTACTTCATTATACAATATTATACAACATTATACAAAATTATAATATAGGTATAATATTGTATATTTGGTGTTAAAATATTGTTATACAATATTGATCTTTTTTTTTGAAGTATCTCTTTCATGATAGTAATTTTAGTTTTGTTGCATATTTTTTATTTTTAGTTTATCCACAGTACCCTTTTGCTTTTGTTTTGGTTACTTTTTATTTAGGATTTTCTTTTTGCTTTTACTTCGTATTCTCTTTGTTTTCTATTAACACTGAGTATTTTTTCCAGCGAAATACTGGTATACATTATTCAACATTTCATATACAAGCTTATACAAACTTATACATCAATATACATCACTGTACAAATGAAGTTAAAACTCAAAAAATAGATTTTTTTTTTGTATTTTCTCACTTTTATCTAACTATTTATACATAAAGTTAATTTTTTCGTTGATTTCTCTACTAAATGATGAATTTTCAAAATTTTCTTTTCTTGTTGAGTTTTTGCCAATTCATAAACTTTGGAGCAAATTCATCTATAAAAACTTGGAAAATAAGAGAGTTTAGGTCTGTTTGTTGTATGTTTATAGTTGAGATAGGAATGTCTAAACTTGGATAAGAAATAGAATAAAAACCCACGAATAATTTGTGTGAGAATAAAAAGAGCATAAAAGTTTTTTTCGGATTTGAGCCAAATAATATTGGGCTACATATTTATAAACTTAAATGTGGGTCTTCCGGTTGCAAAGTTAACTTGTATTATTACGTAAGTTTGTCTTTATTTTATTCTAAAAAAATATCCATTTGCATAATGAAGAAGTAATTAATTTAATATTTCCAAATTTTTGCCCTTATTTACATATTTCAATGTGTTACAACTAATTAAGATTAATTTAATGAATATACCTTTTTTCTCTAAGAATACATATTTCCGTGTATCAAATATAAAAATAATCATTCATTGTAGACCGCAAGAAGTATTTTATTTATTTTTTTAAAGTGAGTATAAATTTAATGAATGACGCAATAAAAGTTTACCATCGCAGACCATTACAAACTTAACCTGATAAATGAGTGGTGAATTCATAAAATTTCACCATGTTTGCAGCACATAGAAAATGACTCGCTAAAAAGGACTTAAACCAACAGATCTTTTATAGGAAAAAGGGAAATGAATGAATTCAAATCTAAGAGGAATCAAAAGTCAAAAGAAACCAGATGTATCCTACTGCCGAAGAGTGTAGTCCTTTTCCAGATAATAAACATAAAAATTAGCAAAGTATGCATGAATCTAACTCTAAAACCTTGAGAACAAATCTAGAGCATCTAACTCGGGGATGAGTGGTTATGGATCTAACATTTAAGCTTAAGTTGTCGTAAAAATAGCCGGCTAGGCAGTTTTCGAATTGACCATTCAAAAATAGCCAATGTTTGCAAAGTTATTGAATAATAGTCACTATGTTGCTGCAACATGGACCGATACAACATAATATACTACACATCGATGCACCTGTGTATAAACTTACAATATGTTGTGCTGGAACTCCAACACGTGGAAAGTTCCAGCATAATATACTGGAGATTCGAGCACCTGTGTATGAACTTCCAGCATATTATGCTGGACCGGTATATTATACTGGAACGCCAGTATACTATGTTGGAGTTCAAGTATACTTATGCCGGAACTGCATTATAATATATTGGAGTTTCGTATACTTATGCTAGAACTCTATTATAATATAATGGAGTTCTAAAATACTTATGCTAGAACAACAACAACAACAACTACCCAGTATGTTCCCACAACGTGGGGTCTGGGGAGGGTAATACGTACACAGGCCTTACCCCTACCCGAAAGGGTAGAGAGGCTGTTTCCGGCCGACCCTCGGCTCAGAATTTCAGTATATTATACTGGAGTATTTTCCGGATTTTGAAAATATTTTTCTTTCAAATTTATCTTTACATGAAAAGTGGCTAAATTTCGATTACTTTTAAAATTATGACTATTTTTGGTAAATAAAATTTCTCTTGTTGTCCGATTAAATTGTGAGAGTGGGGATGATGGCCGATTAATCTTGTACTCCCTCTAATTCAATTCAGACTAGATAGTTGACTCTGTACAAATTTATGAAAAAAGAAAAAAAAAATTAAAACTCGTGATTTTAAAAGATTAAAGAGTAAAAGCTTTGTAGGATCATGATATTTGTATGATTATAAAAAAAATTTATTACAGATAAAATGAGTAAAAAAATTTTGAAGTTAAATTATTTTCGAATATAAAATATATTATTTTTTTTTGGAACAAAATAAAAATTAAATAACTCATTTAATTTAATTTGAAACAAAGACAGTAAAACACAAGTACAATCTTGGAAGTTAAAATAGCATTGATTTGATTCTGCAATCTTGCAAAAGTTAAAGACAAGTTGGGGCAAAAGTCACAGAAATAAAGCCTTATGTTGGTACCAAAAGCAAAAGGCAGATGATGGGATAATTAGATTCTCTTTTTCTTTCTTTAAAGAGATGCTTTTGCAGGTTTGCATGGCCAGATTTTCTTCCCACATCCATATCCAACACCCCAAATAATTTTATTCTTAATTCTTAATAAAAGCTCGGATAGCCTAAAGCACCCCACATCATGAGAAATCTGTACATTGATCTTCAAAAAAAGAGAGAATCATTCGTTCATAAATAAATAATTGAACCATCTACCTTAAAGAACTGGAACCCACACGCAATTAGTATGAGCTTGTGATTTTTCATAGTGCCATATATTTCTGTCTCTTCAAAATTTAAAAATAATTTAGTCCACTGCAGAAGGCGTGGTTCATAACACAAGAAAATTTGGGATTCCCGCGAATTTCGAATTTTATGACCGCAAAATATTAAAAATGTAATTTGGTCATTGCGGGACGGTGACAATTGTTTCTTAGGTCATATTTGATGTCTAGGATAAATATTTGGTGATCCGAGATTGGTTCCGCCATGACCAAATTATATTTTTTGGCATTTTATCGCTATAAAACTCAAAATTCCTACGAATATCTAATTTTCGTGTGCTATGGATCACGCATTGTGATCCTTTTTGATTTGTTAAAATCACACATTTTAAAAATCTTTATTTTCTTAAAGATTTGGTCAAATCAACTACAAGAAGAAACAAAAGTAAGTTGTGAGAGGAAAAGAAACATATATAAAAATGGAGAAATATTGTTTGCAATGGTGTCAAGTGTCAACATACTAAAAATTCTTTTCCAAAGCAAAGTGAAAAAAGGTGAAGCTGAAAGATGAAGTTGAATTCTGTCTTCCTTTGTGAAAAGCATTTTTCAAAAAGAAAACATAGGAATGTGAGTGAACATTGCACAAGCTCAATAACCAAAAAGTTAAAGGTAATTCAAGTGAGATGATTAAGATCCACTTTAAGGAGTCTTGAACTTCAATCAAATACTAAAATATACACCATTTTTATCAAAAGAACACAGCTTAGCTTCTTCTTCCATGGATTTCCTCTTACAATCCTGTCTTTTACTTCTTTGCTTCACTCCAGCAATTGTGTGCCAAGTTACAGGTATGTCCTCTTTCCATTTTTACCCTTCACTATACCATAATCTGGCAATAAAAACCATATTTGTCACATCAAGAAGCAACTAATTGCAGACCTACCAAAAAATATGGCACAGTGAAAGGAGAAAATCTATATGGGGGATACCAATTAGTTGAGAATATATTTTAATCATGTTAGTAAGTTTACTTCAGGTTCTATGTTTTCCCAGTCTCTTTTAATCCTGCCAAAGGTAGGAAGGTTCGGAGGTCAAGCACTAGGGTAGTAAACTAGGGGTAGTCGAGCTTTTTCTACTTCGTACTGGGGGTGAGATGGGTTTGATAGGGTTCACACTGTCCTTTCTGTTTTTCATATCCACGAACCTTAATTACTTGTTATTGTTATTGCATGTTATCTATTTTATGATTTTTATGCTTTTATTACTATTTCTATGGTTTCTGCTCATATTACCGATGAATTGTCTCTTCTTGTTTTATTTCCGTCTTACTGAACCGAGCGTCTATCGGAAACGGTCTCTCTGCCCTATGGGGTAGTCTAAGATTTGCGTATACATTACCCTCCTCAGACCCCACTTTGTGAGCTTTTACTGGGTCGTTGTTGTTTTAATCATGCCAAATATGTAAAGGACGCTAGAAAATATAGTGAACTTCTAGTACTTTTTTATTTTTGTTTTGTATAATATTGATTGTGAGTTCGAGTCTCCTAAGAGGTTGTGAGTTCGAGTCTCCCCAAGAGCAAAGTGGGAAGTTCTTGGAGGTAAGGATGCCGGGGGTCTATTTGGAAACAGCCGTTGTTGTATAATATTGGTCTAAGATGAGCTTAAATAAAGAGACATGGTCATTCAAGATTCATATAGCTGACTCCAACTTACTTGAAATTGAGTAGTTGTTACATTTTTAGGACAAGATAAGTGATGGGCAGTCTTGTTCACGAAATAAAGCTTCAATATTGCAGAGTTTGTAAGTATAGACTGTGGAAGTGCAACAAATTATACGGACCCGAGTACAGGATTAGCATGGACTACAGATGCTGGAATCATGACAAATGGGAAACCAGTTGTGGTAGTGAATGCAGATGTAAACTCACAACAATATCAAAGGCGCAGAGACTTTCCAGCAGACAGCAAGAAATACTGTTATACTTTAAACACCAAGGAGAGAAGGCGATATCTTGTACGAGCAACATTTCTATATGGAAGTCCTGCAGCAGAGGGAACATACCCCAAATTTCAGCTCTACTTAGATACAACTAAGTGGGCAACTATAACCATTTCAGAATCTTCAAGGATATATGTAAAGGAAATGATCATTAGAGCGCCTTCAAATTCGATCGATGTGTGCTTGTGTTGTGCAACAACAGAGTCCCCTTTCATATCTACTCTTGAGCTGAGGCCACTAAATTTGTCAATGTATGCCACAGATTATGAAGATAACTTTTACTTAAAAGTTGCAGCAAGAGTGGATTTTGGAGCTCAAAGCAATGAACCTATAAGGTATAGTTTGGTTACCTACGTGATTCCTATCTTACTATTTTAAGGTTTGCATGAGGTGATACTAATGAATTGGGGATATGTTTTAGGCATGTTGGTACATTACTTTGGGTCCTACGTTTTATAGGAGTCTTATAATCTTGTCGGAGATTTATATGGCAATAGAAAATATAATGAACTTCTAGTCCTTTTATTTAGTATAATATTGGTCTAAGATGAATTTAAATGGAGTGACATGGTCAGTGAGGATTTCATACACTCGACCCGACCCGACCCGACCCGACCCGAACCTGCTTGGGATTGAGGCTTAGATTTTGGTTGTGAGATGATATCACAGCAGATAAACCATAAGATACAGACCTTTTCAGCTCTCACAAGATCATAACAAAAATTGGATCTGTCTCACAGGTATCCGGATGATCCTTATGACCGTATATGGGATTCGGATCTAGAAAAACGGCCAAATTTTCTGGTAGATGTGGCTGCAGGCACAGAAAGAATCAACACAACAAAGTATATAAATACAAACACAAGAGAGTATCCACCTGTTAAAGTAATGCAGACTGCAGTAGTTGGGACTAAAGGAATGCTCAGCTATAGGCTGAATCTTGACGATTTTCCAGCGAATGCACGAGCTTTTGCATACTTTGCTGAGATTGAAGACTTGGGGATAAATGAGACCAGGAAATTTAAAATGGAACGTCCTTATGTTCCGGACTACAGCAATGCTGTGGTGAATATAGCAGAGAATGCAAATGGAAGTTACACTTTGTATGAGCCTAGCTACATGAACATAACATTGGATTTTATACTGTCATTCTCCTTTGTGAAGACTCGTGACTCAACTCGAGGTCCACTACTAAGTGCAATGGAAATATGTAGATATGCACAAATTGCTGCAAAGACCGATGAACAAGATGGTAACAATGACTTTTATGCTTAGTCTAGCTATTTTTCTCTATCCAGCTATGGTAACTGTTCTACTTGTATGCATATTATTACCAAATAAGCTAATTGATTTAAAGCTGCAACTTGGAAGTGACCACTCTCAACGCATTCCGCTCCATGTCATTGGGAAGTGACTGGACTGACGAAGATGGTGATCCTTGCATACCCGCGCAATGGGAATGGGTGACTTGCAGCACAACTATTCCACCAAGAATCACAAAAATGTGAGTTATATTGCTAATGTAAGAGAAATTTGATATAATACGAGTAGATGCATTCAACCAGATAACATATCTCTATTAGGTCTTTAACCAACCACAACCGGAAGAAGAGATGGTATAAACCTTTTATACAGAATGGTACTGAAATGAACCTCAGATCATAGTGTTAAAAGTATTTGTTTTTCCAGAATTTGACGTCTTACTTTGATTCAACAGAACACTGTCTGGCAAGAATGTTAAGGGTGAAATTCCTCCCGAGCTAAACCATATGGAAGGATTGACAGAGTTGTAAGTCTTGCTCATAAAACAAGTCAAGTTTAATCTTACTGTTTCAGTTTCTCATATTTTCTACTGTATAGGTGGTTGGACGGAAACTCTCTGACCGGATCAATCCCTGACTTGAGCAATCTTGTTAATTTGAGAACTATGTAAGATGTTTACTAGTGGCTAACATTTACTCCCATTTTAACAAGTAAATCTTTTTCTTTTTCCTGTTTTTCCTTTTTAACTGGATGTTGTGTTTTGTTAACATGCAGACATCTTAAGGACAACAAGTTGACTGGTCCAATACCTTCATACCTGGGAGGTTTGCCAAGCTTAATAGAACTGTATGGTGTGATCTGGATAAAAAACCTTTTACTTCAAATTTGAATTATCCATAGTCTTATTTATATTTTTATATTCATGGAAAAAGCTTATCCTAACTTTGAATATGTTTCCTTGTGGCAGAGATGTCCAGAATAACAGCCTAACTGGAGAAATACCTCCATCATTGTTAAAAGGAAAAGTAACTTTCAAGTAAGTATTCCTTTAATTCTGTAACCCATAATATCATGACAAAATCTCAATCACTAGAGATTTTTCCATCTGAAAGAAGGACTGATTATCACCAAATATGTCTGGGGTTCTAGCATTTGGATATACACATCATCTTCGATGTTACACTGTGCTAGGAAAAGAGCAAATAAAATTCCTGACTATTCGTAAATGCTTTAAGAACTAGAAAGTTGTGGAGGTCGACCATTAGGGTAGTATGTTAGGAGGTAGTGGAGCTCTTTTCTACTTCGTACCGGGTGAGAGGCTAGTATGATAGGGTTGTGTCCTAGAGTGCTAGTGGTTATTGTTTTGTCCACACTTTTCTTTCACTTTTCATAGCACCGAGTCTTTCTTACGTGTTACTGTTATTGTTTTTCATCTATTTTCTGGTACTTATGATGCTATTATTATTTCTATGCTTTCTGTTGTTGGTAATGATATATTGTTTTTTCGTCATCTTGAGCCGATGGTCTATCGGAAACAGCCTCTCTACCCCTTGGGGTAGGGATAAGGTCTGCATACACTCTACCCTCCCCAGATCCCACTTGTGACATTTTACTGGGTTGTTATTGGTGTTGTTGCTTTAAGAACTAGAACATAACATTTACATTTATCTTTGAACTCGGGAAAAGAACTTCACTTAAAAGTTGTTTTTCCTGTCTCACAGGTATGAAGGAAATCCTAATCTAAGACCCGAATCAAAGCATAATAAACGTCACAAAGTGATACTAGGAGTTTCAGTTGGAGCAGTTGTGCTTCTATTTGTTCTAATCACAGTCACTATACTCTTTTTGTGCCTCTTCAGAACAAAAGTATCTCATCAAAAAGGTGACACAAAAGGTGCACACATCCCCTAAACTGTCTATCTAACTTTTAATTATATATGTTGCGCCTCACCTTTCATGACAAATCATTCCATCTATAACTCCCAGGTGAGTCTTTGCGTAGAAGCACAAAGGCCTCAACAACTTGTTCAATTGCGCGAGGTGGATCTTTAATGGATGAAGGTGTGGCGTACTATATCCCACTATCTGAGATAGAAGAAGCCACAGAAAATTTTTCTAAGAAAATTGGGAAGGGAAGTTTTGGACCTGTTTATTATGGAAGACTTAGAGATGGGAAGGAGGTTGCTGTTAAAACTATGGCAGATTCATCAAGCCACGGCACCAAACAGTTTGCTACAGAGGTATACTGTGGTTGCTATGCTTTAGTTACCATCTCAATGAGATACAAAATTTGTTTTCTATATCAAGGATATACTTTACATGATGAACTAAGAGCTACCTTTACAGAGATAAAACGTTAAATTTCTGTTTGGAGCAACATATTTATGCTGCTAATCATCTTAAAGCACCATTAAGTAGCAGCTAAGACACCTGAGACTGCAATAGTAATAAGATTAAGCAATTTCTTTTTAGCTAGCACAAGCTTAAAACTGTTCACAAGCCAACTTCATAAATTATATGGCAGAAGTGAGCAAATTATTCATGCAGCTTATTTGTTGTAACTAAAATTTGTGACTCGTCATAATCAAAATCATAAGCTTCCAGCTGAGAACAAATACTACTGCCTCGTCTCAGTGTTTCAGTCTTGCCTCATTTAAATCGAAACAAAAACTGTTCCTTAACTTTTTGAAACATTGATGCTGTAAAGGTCAAAGATCTGAGAAAGCGGACAATCATAATTTTGTAGATGAATAAAGCATTGCAATTTCAAATTATAACAAATAAAGAGATTGTGAAATGTATCAGTTTATACTGGAAGAACCAATAAAAGAGCTAAAAAAAGTAGTAACAACTTTTTTTCTCCATTGAAGTACTCAAAACTTATTAATACCATTACTGTACAAATTAGGCAAGTCGCAGCTTTATAAGATTTTTCTTTTGGCTGCAAATTTAAACCATTAATTAAAATAACATACTTGCAGGTGGCTCTCTTGTCAAGGATTCATCACAGAAACTTGGTTCCTTTGATTGGATACTTTGAGGATGACCATCAACGCATGCTTGTCTATGAATACATGCATAATGGGACTTTGAGAGATCACATAAATGGTCTGCACCATAATTGCTATACTTTTTCTTTGCATCGTTTCCTCCTTGTACTGAATAAGTGTTGAACTTACCACACCACAATGTTGTGAACAGAGTCCACCAGTCAAAAGCATTTGGACTGGCTAGCACGTCTTCATATCGCAGAAGATGCAGCCAAAGGTTATTATACAGCTTTAACTGTTGATAACTTAGAAGTATGTACTCTCTAAGTTAGCCATGAGGCACAAAATAACTTTTTGAGCTTCCTTATATAGGACTTGAGTATTTACATACTGGATGCAACCCCTCTATCATTCATCGAGACGTGAAAACAAGCAACATTCTTTTAGATATAAACATGCGAGCAAAAGTATCTGATTTTGGATTATCAAGGCAAGCTGAAGAAGATTTAACACATGTCTCAAGCGTGGCACGAGGAACTGTTGGCTACCTTGATCCTGAGTAAGCTAAAAAAATATCATAAGATTGAATATTTTGCTAGTCATTTTCATTCTTCGTCCTCAAGTTTCTCCATTTCCATCAGGTACTATGCAAATCAGCAATTGACAGAAAAAAGTGATGTGTATAGCTTTGGGGTTGTCCTTTTGGAATTGATCTCTGGAAGAAGGCCTGTCTCAACTGAGGAATATGGTGCTGAATGGAGCATTGTTCACTGGGTAAAATTTATTGTAGCTTTTTCTATAAATTTATAAGGCTGATATTCCATTAAACTGGCATCATATGTTCGTAAGGCATCAGAAATTTTGCAGACATCTCCTCTAATTAGTATCAATATCAAGCCAGCTAGAAGAACTATAAAACAAAAATAAAGCGCATAGCTCAGTTCCAAGAGCAGCTAAGCACAAGAATTAATACGATTATTGGCATTGTAATACAGAAGGATTCAAGAAAACTAAGATAAATTAATTATTTCCAGTGTTGGCATAGTAGCAATCATGAGAACACGCATAATGTTCTGTCTGGCTGAGAAAAGTACTGAAGGTGAAAAACATGTGGAAGTGCAGTAGTGTGCATTCTGATAATTGGTCAGTGCTAAAAGTTGCTAATTGGACAAAATGAAATAAATCGAACAAGAAAAGTTGTAACTCAACAACAACAACAACAACAATCCAGTTCCCACTTAGTGGGGTCTGGGGAGGGTAGTGTGTACGCAGACCTTACCCCTACTCTAGGGTAGAGAGGCTGTTTCCAAATAGACACCCGGCATCCCTCCCTCCAAGAACTTCCCACCTTGCTCTTGGGGAGACTCGAAAATGATCATTAAAAAAGAAGCATGAGGGCCAATAGAATCCACCAATTTGAATTGGTTTTATTAAAATTTATATCTTACTTCACCAAGGTGGAGATCATTTCTGATGAATAACTGCAGCCTGAGTGTAAATTATTCCAGCTTCTTTGTTAAGTTAATCAGGCAAACTGATCATCTACTATGATAATCTTGTTGAAGTTTATGACCATCTCATAAAAAAACTTAAGTTGTTAGAGAGACGACATTTCAAATTACTTAATTTTATTATGTCTAAACAAACCTGAGTAACAATATTTTGCAGGCAAGATCATTGATTCGCAAAGGAGATGTGATCAGTATCATGGATCCTGCATTAGTAGGACGCGTCAAAGTTGAGTCAGTATGGAGAATAGCGGAAGTTGCAATACAGTGTGTGGAAAGGCATGGCTCATCCAGGCCAAGAATGCATGAAATCCTATCAGCCATACAGGATGCGATCAAGATCGAAAAGGGGATTGACAAATTGTCTTCATCAGGAAGTTCAAGGGCACAATCTTCAAGAAAGACGCTATTAACAAGCTTTCTTGACATAGAAAGCCCTGACATATCCAATAGCTCACTTACCCCTTCTGCTAGGTGAACAAGTGAAAACAATCACTAGTTTGTATTACTCTTCACGGTGTATGTCCTTGTCTTAACTTCCTTACATTTCTCTTGATGTACATTAACACAGACACTAGTAAGATATGGCACACTGACAAGTATGCATATTTTGGTGGCAACTAGGAGCAGTGGCGAAGCTAAATTTTTTCTAAATGGTGTTCAAACTTGAAAGAAGTGAAAAATTTCTCCGATAAAGAGTGTTCAATATATGTTATATACCTCTAAAATCTAATATTATATCTATATATACAGTATAATTTTCCAACAAAGGGTGGTCAACTGACTACCCTTTAATACATGTAGCTTCGCCCCTAACTAGGAGAGGGTGCAGTGACAATTAAGCCATATGGCTCTAGATTGCATGCATACTATCCATGGATAAAAGATTTTTATAATATTAGTGTAGTTTAACTTGTGATATTAAGTCCGTTATCATTTTTAGTTGGTTAGTAATTAATGCTTATAGTAGAGATTTACGTTTAAATACCTTACAAGTGACTTGATTATGTAAATAATTTTTACATCTTGATGACGTGGAACTTAAACTTAATAAGCAATTACCTTATTGCATGATAATAGCAGTATTTGAGCTATCATTCATCCTGAATTTGCTCCATTTCCTTGAGATAGCTTTATCTTATAGATTTTTTTGCATTCCTAATAGTAATAAGCAACAAACAATAGGTAATGCAATTTCACCTCTCTTTTTTTTGTTGGGGGGGGGGGGGGGGGGGCTCGAACCCAATAGTCTAGTTAGAGCCGGCAGGTATGTGTTTGGGTAAAGACTTACCGGTAGCGGGTATTTACACCAAAATAATAAATATATGACACGTGTCTTGTATATGAACACGTGTAAATATAGTTTACCGTTTGTTTACATGACAAAAAAATATTTCAGAAGATACTCTATCTCACTATCCAACACTTTCTATAATTTACTTAGAAAAAATTTCAAATGGACTACAGGGGAAAAAAAACATAAGCCAAGAAAATTATTTTTCCTCTTTTAATGGAAAATGTTTCTTAGTGTTGCTCGCCAAAAAATGACATATTTTTGGAAAACATCCTTTCCTATCAAAAACAGCCTACATGAATTTTCATTTCCCTTTTCACCCATTTGACCCAGTTCATTAATCAAATGGTCTATTATTTGGGGTTCTCCATAGTTTGACTAGTTTAGTACTTCCTCAGTTCCATATTATTTTTCCGCATAAAAAGTATATATGTCCCAAATTACTTGTTAATTTATAAAATCAAGATAGAATTAATTAATTTTTTCCCATTGTACCCTTCAAAATAAATCCTTTTTTTAAGTGTAAACAGTACATTGACCACCTCCATAAATGATCTGAATATACTTTATTAACTTGAGTTGATTAGTTCAAGGCCACATAAATAAAGTGTATTAAAAAGAGTTAAAAAGGTCAATTAGTAAAAATACTCTTTTTATTTTTGATTTCTTAAGTACGTGTAAAAAAAAGTAAACGAGTAATATGGGACGAGGGAGCAATTTAAATTCTCTAGAAGGACTAAAAAAGACTCTTGTTAGATCTAACGTAAGTATATTGACTCAAACTACACTTTCACTTTAGGGCTGTGCATAATTTGATAAATACCGTATTATCAAAATCAAAAATTTTAATATTTGGTATTTAATATTTTGGTATTGGTATAGAATTTGATTCAAGTTTTTTTAAAAATGGTATTAAATATGGTATTTGATATTTTAAATGAAATACCGAAATACTGATATCGTTCTGCATTATATTTTTATTTATTACAAAATACATATATTATTAATTATAATATAAATATAAAAAAATCTAAGATTTTATTTCCCTTTATTCTCTAACCTCATCAATATATCTAAGCAAGTAATAAAACATTTCTAATGATCAAATTTGTTTCACTATGTGCAGTTTTCTCTCTCTATGTTGATATTTGCTGGTTTTGGACAAAATTTGTCAACAAATATTTTTAATTTTGTACTTTTTAGTACTTTAATTAAGAGTATTACAGTCTATAACTCTATGCAGTAGTTAGTATTCAAACCAAATAAACCAAAACCGAAAAGAGAAAAACCGAATCATACCAAATTTAATTAGGTACGATATTGGTATATCATTTTAAGAAATCAAATACTGAACAAAAGTATTTAAATACCTTATCGTACCGACAGATGAACAACCCTAGTTCAGTTCCAGCTTGTTTGCATTGCCTCTATATTCTACACATTTTTGTTATCTAGCTTTTTCTTTTTTCTTTTTTATTCTTCATGTACTTTCTTCCCGAAATGCCAAGTTGCTTGAAAAGTTTAGATTTTCTGTTGAAACTGCTTCACTTTTGTAAAAAGCATTTAAATTAAATAAACCTCTTTCATATAACCATTTCAAAAAGAGTGTGTAGACAATGTTGTTTAATTGGTGTTTGGTTGTTATAGCTGCAAATTATTTTTGATCTAATAAACAAATACTATTATTTTCCTGAAATAAAAAATTCTATAAATAATTATCTAGTGCTCCTAATAACTTATTGTCAGTATCCTCTAGGTAATCAAAAATAGGGAAAAGGCATTTTTTTGGCCTACATAAGAAAGAGAACAAAAGCTGACAAATTTTTTATATGGGTTTTCAAAACACTTTAAAGAAGAAAAGAAAAACATTTTTATTTTAATCATACAGGCTTTTTTTTTTTTTTCAAATTGAAGGAAACAAAAGCTTAGTGTTTCATGTATGAAAAAGATAGGTGGATGGATTTCCTATTAAGTTTCTTATTCTCCAAGTGGCAAATATTATATTTTAGAAGTCCTAAAGTTCACTTGTTCTTTATAATTATAATTTATAACAATAGAGGTTCCTAATAGCTACAATTTTTTGTTATTACTATTTTATTATTGTTGATTCCTTAGACTACATTATTGAAAATATTGAAACAGAGACAATTCATCCTTGAAATAGTCCAAAAACACACCAACAGAAACAATTAACCAATAAATAAATCTATTCAAAAAAGAATCTCTTTCCCTCTCTCTCTCAGAGAATCTCTCTCTCAATTATATATACTGTGCAAATAAATGTAAAGCTATGGGCTAGAAGAGGGTGGGACTAGAGTATAACTTATATTTTTTGTACGGGTCAAATTTGACCCTATACGCCTCTGTGCCAAATGGTACGCTCTGTAAGCATATACTTATTACAATAAGGGCACAATTTGGATGTGAGGGCGAATGCGACGTCATTTAGAACTGGGTGTCCTCGCTAGAGAGGATGTCAACCACGTTCAATACTTTTATTATTATTTTAAGGAAGGCCCCTCTTTATATAAATAGGACCTTCCCATAATAAAAGGCATCAGTGTTATTCAATAATACAACTCTTTCATTCTCTCTTTCTCTCTCTATCTCTTACTTTTGACTAACAAATGTTCTTAAGTTCACATCTTGCAATATTAGATATGTCATAACTACATTGTTCTTACATCTCTATGCTTATTATATTTGATTACGATTTACCCTTTCATATGTTTGATTGTTTTAGCTTATAAAGTATCGTTTAAACTTTTGAGCGAAACAATTTGGCGCCGTTTGTGAAGATTTCGAGAATCAAAATCATAGTATCCACCTAGAGATCAACTAACTACCTTTCTCTACATCATACGAAAACAAAAATGGCTGAAAATAACACCAGATTGAAAGCCATAATGGGTGTCACAGCCAACCTTCTTGGTCCTCTCAACGAGGCCAGTGACAATATCATCATTAACACAACCCCACGCACCGCACCAGGTTCAGAGATCTCATTTTTCCCATCCGAAGATCTAACGATCTCGCAAGATAAAGGAGCTTCCACGTCTGCTGTTAAAGAAGCACCCTCGGTGGTCAAAAAGCTACTAGAGGAGTGGCTGACAAACACCCTAAGTGGCGTGGTTGAAAAGTCGCCACAAGGCAACGTCGGGTCTGTGCCAACGGTAAGCAACACCACTGCCTTGGGCGAACCTGAGGATATACGATTGAATAACCAACCCATCGAGACACAAACCAGTGACGGTACGCTAACTGCCATCCTAAGGAAGATTGAGGAAATGGAAAACAAAAACAAAGCACTCCGCAAACAGATGAAGGAACATCAGGAGAGGGTCAACAAAATCCCCGGAGCTCCCAAGTTGTTACCGAAATGCGACATGGGGAGGTTCGTAGAGTAGCCATACACTAAAGAAGCTGCCCCTTACTCTATCCCAAAAACCTTCAAAATGCCCCCTACCTGAGGGTGTACAACGGAACCACCGATCCCGAGGATCATCTGATCCACTATGTCACCGCTGTGAAGGGCAACGACCTATCAAAAGAACAAGTACCGATGGTGCTGCTGAAGAAGTTTGGCGACACATTGACAGGGGGGGGCCTTGATATGGTACTCTTAGTTGCCAGTTAAGGCAGTATCAACGTTCGAGGAAATGGCGGATAAGTTCGTCACCGCTCACGCAGGTGCAAAGAAAGAAGAAGTGAGGGTCAACGACATCTTCGCCATCAGAAAACGACATGTGAAGGGTGTCACACCTCCCTTTTTACTACCCCAACTACTTAAAAGCGTATAAATACACTTGTAGGGTATACCCCGACGCTCAATCACCCGAAACGGATAAAATAACGTAAAGGAAGGAGTTTTTCCAATTAAAGGACAACCGGTTCGGGATTTTATTAGAGATTAATCAGAGTCGCCACTTGGGAATGACAAGGGTGTCCCAAGTCACCGGTTAATCCCGAATCCGAGGAATTTTGACTCTTATAAATGTCTGCGAAGCAGAGATCCGGATAAGGAACTCTGTTAACCCGGGAGAAGGTGTTAGGCATTCCCGGATTCCGTGGTTTTAGCACGGTCGCTCCACTGTCGTTCTTGACTTTTGTTTGACTCAATTATAGGTTTTAACATAATGTGCTTTTACGTTAAATATATTTTTAGAGAATTTGCGACATCGCGCAAACACGCCTCGAGTCATACCGCAACCAGTACGCCTAAGACTTTCGGTGTATTTCAGCTTTGCCGAGATTTGGATTTGAGTCGCACCAAGTGCACACTCGTTCAAAGGAAGGTATATTAAAATCGTGCCCTAATATAGTCTATCGGCTTTTAACTTCGAGAAAGGCTATGGAATTCGCTATTAGCCTCTCCGGTTCTACTATGATATGTTATTACTAAATGGGGGCCCCGGTGTTTGAAATCGGGCGAGGCTCATCCCAAATCAATTTTAAAGTCCAATCCTAAGGAATATACTATACTTTCTACATTGTTTTTTCCTTATTCGTATTTTTATCAATAAGCATTCCAGGCCCGTCGAATTTTGTTGTTTATTGGGCCTGGACTCTCCATTAAACGTATGGACTGTCTTGGTCTTCGAGATCCAGGTTGCTTTGGATTTAAGCTTGCTGGCCTCATTAGCTTCACGTTGTAGTTCAAAACTCGTTTGCATATTGAGCCCAAACCAATCGGTAGTAAACTACTATGAAAAAACAATAAATGCAAAGAACCAGAAATAATGCAAATCAACAGGATTTAAGAATCGAAATCAGATTGCTTTTATTCATTAAAAGAGTAGAGTCACTGTACAAGGCTAAAGAGATGATTTAACTTTATGAGACTGTATTCAAACAAATTAACCAACTTATTAATGTAACCCAAAACACCTAATACTAAGTGACTTATGGATATGTATATACAACTATTGACTCTAATATGACTTAACTCAAATTGTATCATAGATCTAATTGCCCATTCTTCTAACTACACCCTCTCATTTTGAACTTATTCTTATATATTACTTCATGTATATGATTAAATACTGATATTAGCACAAACCAAACTTATTCAATGTTATCAAGCCAATCGCACCCCAACTGTTTACTTTATCCGATGGTTTCTTCTCTTAACTAATTTGAATCTGACTGATTAATGAAATGAATTGACTATGTGATCATGATTGTTATCTACTCATGTGATGGCCATTTGACTTTGTTTTAGAGGTTTTTCCTAATTAACTAAATAATTTATGACTATGACTATGCTACTGCTATATTATTGCTATTACATTGTTTGTTTAGTTTTTCTTAGCTACTACATAAACACTATAATTCTAAGCTAAAAACAATATCGAAATACTTGATACATGGCAGTATATATAAAAATTAGATTGAAATCTTCATTGTTATTGCATCCAAATCACAGTACATCTTTAGTTTGTAGAGAAGTGTACCTGAATCACAAAGAAAACCCAATGAGTCTAAGGGGATCAAGTAAGTGAAGCAGCAATGGACTCAAGCAAAGCAATGCAACAGTGAGATGAATGCTAGACCAACACAGCAACACAACAACAGCAAATAGAACTCCAGACGATTAGAGCAAAGACCCAGAACCAGAAGAAGCTAATCCAAATACTCGCTCCAAAAATATCAGAAGAACACTATTATTCTATTGCTATTGCCCTCTTAGAACTCTGTATTTAATCAGGCTAGATATATTTCAGAATTGCTAAAATTGGAACCCCCTTTTCAGCCCTTTTCTAGAGGTATTTATAGTTGAGGTAAGGGCTGATGACTTGGGGGAAAAGTTTGGGATTTAATCCCACTTCTCCCCTCTTAAAATTACTAAACTTACACTTTAACCCCAATTTCTGTTAACACAAATCCTTCCAGCATGTGCTGGAAGGTTCTAAAGATTCCTTTTAGGGGTTTTTACTAGTATGACCTTAGGGGTTTGAGATTTTTACAGATTTCCCTTTTTAGGGAGACCATTATACCCTTAAATCTCTGCAAAATTGCAGAAATCAGAGGTACAAAGGACTCCCTTACCCTCTTAGGTTCTAAACTATTTACTGTTTTACCTTTTTAACTCTCAATTGTGTCCCTAAGGGCACTGTTTATTTACTAGCTTACCTAGGTTAAATTTCAGCATCTTTTGCACCTATTTAACTAATAGCCAGCCCTTGCATTGGTATTTAAGGGCTGGCCAATTCTACTTTAAAGAACTATTTCAAACTTAGCCAATTTTATTTCATTTTAGTCAATTAAGACCAATTTATTCCATTTTAAAGCTAATTGCAGGTCTAGCCTGCTTTGTTATTAAAGTTAAACTTATTTAAAGGCTAGCCAGTCTCAAGTTGAGACTTAGCTTTGGCTATTAAAGCCAATTACTGAACAGCTGGGCCCAAAACCTTTACAGGTTTGGCCACTTTGCTGTTCAGGGCTCTGAAGAGAGCCTGGGCTAGTCTGCATTTGCAGACATAGCCATTTTGCACAACCAGCCACTTTTAAAGTGAGCTGTGTGTTAGGGCTTTATAGAATTGGTCAACCCTTTGCAAGGTTGACCATTCTTAAGCCAATTATTTAACTTATAACCTATTTTATTCATTTTCAGTTAATACCTATTTAAAAACTAACCAATTAGTGAGACCTAGCACTAACAGCTATACCCAATTCACCTAGAGTATGATAGGCCCTAAACAGTGTTCAACTAACATGGAACTATTGCAGTTTTAGCCATTTCAACATATAATTGCACCCATAACCATATGAAACCTAACAGTGTTTATCAACTAATTAAAAATTCAGAAAAGGGATTTGATAATGTTGAATCTCAACTAATCAACACACATTGCTCAGGTTCATATAGCAAAGATATCAATTAACATTGAACAGGACTAATTAGAAACAACTTATGTTAAATGACTCACTGAAAGACTCAAACATACTCAAGATTCATGGGCACAGACATGTATGAAAACTCAATTCTCACAAACAGTTAAACTTAAACATAGCTTGATCAGACATGAGAATCAAATTGTCAACCTTAGAACCAGGCTAATGTAGGGAAGGGGAAACACCAAGATCATGAAAATCTTAATAGAACAAATCCTAATTGAGAATTAAACAATTAAACCAGTACATGAACTAAACATGCTTGATAACAGTAGAAAAACTAGACCATGAAAGCTAGAAAGCAGCCTAGTTCTATGAATTATTACAGTCAAAGGCAACAAGAGTGGTCATAATAACTTAAGCTTGATTTCAAACATAGGACAAAGATCATAGGTCATGCTTTTGCCATGAATCAGAACTCAACAGTTAAAATGAAACAGAAAAGATGAACTTCTCAATCTTAGAGCAAAAAGCCATGTGATCAAAACAAGGCATATAACAGATAAAGTCTTATCACTAATAGGCCCAAAAGAACACGGGGACACATAGGAGATGAACAAGTTACGAAATCAGTGTGGTCACAGAGAAATAGACAAGGACTCACAGCATGAGAAGATAAGCAGAAAGGTCCTAGACTAGCATGTGAAGCACGGGATCGAGATAGCAAGAGATGTGAAACAGAAATGAAAATCAGAAAACCAACATAAACCCTATGACTAACATGCTCAAAGGAACTAGTCAAGAATTTAGAGAAGAAACAGGTTAACAGATGAGGATATACAGGACCCTAGACTAGCATGTGAAGCTCAAACTCGAGATAAGAACAGAATCACCAGAAGAAAACCAAGAATAGCCTTACAACTAACATATGAAACACAAATCAATCAGAACATGCAAGGCAAGGATATACAGGGCATATTAAAACAAAATGAGATAAACAAAAAGAAAAGGAATAGAATATCAACAAGAACAATCGACACTTATCATGCGAACACAAAAATCATAGAAGACAGAACCAAAACATGTAAGAAAACACAGACAGATCCTAATAAACTAAAGAAAACAGAAAGGGCGGGGGACTTAGCTCGCAGGGCCGGTCCCCTGAGCTTCCTATCTCCTTTCTTTTCTTATTCTTACTCGGACCTCTTCAGATGTGTTCCTTGTTTTCCCTTTTTCTTCTTTTTTTTTTTCGTTTCTGACTCTCTTGCTTTTAGGCTCAAAGATGGAGCCTTTTTGAGTTCTGAGTTATGGGGGGTGTTCAGGAGTGTAAAAGGCACGGTCTTTGGGGTGGTTTGATTTTGGGGGTCGCCGGAGTTAGGGTTCCGACGACCCTTTTTGGATATTCGAAGCGATTGAAGGTGATTCGAAGGTAGTGGCTAGCAAGGTTGGATAGATCATGTAAAGGCGATTCGAATGGCATTGGTTTGACGGGGATCCTCGTTGTTTGGTGGTCACCGGCGTAGATTCCGGTGACCGGAGTTCTGAAGAAAGGTGTCTGTTCTTAGAGTTTTTGATGGAAAAGAAGAAAAGGAAAAGGAAAGGAAGAGAGGAGGGGTAAAGGGAAGCCGGCGACCACCGTGGAAGGTGGTGGCCGCCATGGCCGATTAGGGTTTCATGGAGAAGATCAAGAGAGAAGAGAAAGGGATTGGGGGCGGCTGATTTCTAGGGTTAATGTAAAAATAGCGAGATTTTTCGGACCAAAGCCTTATATAGGCCAGGCATCCGAGGAAATCTGAACCGTTGATCTGATGAAGATCAACGGTTATTAGGAGCGTTACTAAAACGCCATCGTTTGGTTGCATATGAGACCCAGGCCGTCAACCGTTAGATCAATATAAATGGACGGCCCAGATCACTTTTCCCGTATTAATTAAACCCATATAGTTCAACTAAATTCCCAGCCGTTGGATTTGAGGAAACGAACGGCTGAGATCATTTCGACCTAATCTCTGGACCGGGTTCCTTTGGGCCAAAGCCTTGGGCCAGTGATTTGGATTGCATTTGGCCCAACTTTATTATACCAACCATATTTTTGTATTTTTCTGCTTTTATTATTTTTATGTATTTTTCTTTTATATTAATTTTTCCTTTTCTTTTATGGAAAATTATAAAACCTAATTTCCTATTTACCCTAATTTTCTAGCATTTTTTGCAATTTTTCTGTTATTTTTTCCTTATTTTCCCCTATTTAAACTATTTTTGCATTTTCCTTAAAATCTAACCAATTATACTAACAAATTAATTTCATTGCCTATTTTTTTTTTATTTTCTTCTAATTTCTACTTATTCAAACTCAAAAGTATAGCTAATTCCAAACAAATCAAGTAATTGCACTCAAAAATATATTTATTTTAATTTTGGAATTAATTGCTTAGTGCAAAAATCATGTGCTCACAAAGGGCTTAGGGACTTCCTGGCCAGATTCAACAGGGTGAGAATGAGTCTTCCGAAGGTATTGGAAGGTATGGCAGTCGCTGCTTTCCAGAATGGGCTAAGCAGGGATGGCTCGAGGGTGACCAGGAAGCTGCTGAGCCGCCTCATAAAATATCCCCCTACTACATGGGAAGAAATCCACAATGCCTATTGTGCTGAGGTACAAGCGGACGAGAATGATCTCAATGGGCCGAATCAATGGTTAATGGCAATACACTTAGATACAAGGAGAGATCGGCGCAATGAGGGATGTCGATAACAACTCCTGCACTCCAACAGAGACCGACATCAGCCATACACCAGATCTTCCCATTCGCCGCCCAGACATACAGGCGCATTTTAGCGACACGTCGCCCCACTCCGAAACGAAAGAGGTATGCCCCCTTATTATCTGCACATAACTTTTGCATGTCTCCTTCAGAAGTAGTGTACGCACTGGAGAAGCTAGGCACCATGGTGCAATGGCCGCACAAGATGAAATCAGACCCTACCACAAGGAAATCAAATTTCATGTGCGAGTTCCATCAGGAACAGGGACAATTGAAGACTATATAGGCCTACGGCAAGAAGTAGTTAGGATGCTGAACCAGGGACACCTGAAGGAGTTGCTCAGCGACAAAGGAAAAATCAACTTTGCACGCAGACGGGAACAACCCCTTGGACCGCCCAAACCGTCTTTCCCAACACGAATGATAAACATGATCGTCGGTGGCGGCAATGACTCAACAATCAACCATGTCAAGTTCGCTAATGCACACAGACTGAAGCGTACCATTTCTCACAAACGGTATGACGACTTCGAAGGTAGTTTCGCCTTTGATAAGTCCGATGCCGACGGTTTGTCATTCCCTCACTATGTTGCTTTAGTTATTACTTTACGTATCACTGACATGGATGTCAAAAGAGTCATGATCGATGACAAAAGTGGTGCATGTATTATCCACCTGAGGGTCCTTGCACAAATGGGACTCGAGGAGAGGGTAATACCGCGCTGCATAACACTAACCGGTTTTAACAATGCAGTGGAACGAACTTCCGGAGAAATAACCTTGCCCGTCTTAGTGGGATGAGTCACGTTGGAAACAACTTTCCATGTGATGAACCAAGAGACGGCATATAAAGTCATCATAGGACGCCCGTTGATACACGCCATGCAAGCGGATCCTTCAAGCCTTTAACAGGTGGTCAAGTTCTTTACCCCATGGGGAATATTCAGCATTAGGGGAGAGTCACGTACCCCACATGAGTGCTACAAGATAACTCAAGATTGCACTCACACACAACAACTAATAGGGGAAAGTGTGGAGGCATAGAAATTAGCCGTGTCGGGGACTAAAATCGACCCGATAGCGGACGCCATCAAAGATCCCGACATCATAGAAGCATGTAAAGCGACGGTCTAAGACCTCGACCCAGTCCAATTAGACGATATCAACCCAGCAAAGAAAGCCTACATCAGCCACGGACTCGCCGACCCAAGTAAGTATCATGAATTACTAACTAACCATGCAGATCTATTTGCTTTCTCCCATTCAAATATTCCAGGGATTCAGTGAGATATCGCCACCCACAAGCTGAACGTCGATCCATTGCATCCACCCGTGCGGCAAATGAGAAGGAAATTTAATGCCGCAATCAATGAAGCAGTCAGCGAGGAAGTAGACAAACTACTTGCCAATGGCACCATCAGAGAATCAAAGTACCCTCAGTAGGTCGCCAATGTCGTCATGGTTAAAAAGAAAAATGGGAAGTGGAGGATATGCGTAGATTTCACCAATCTAAACAAAGTATGCCCGAAGGATTCATTCCCACTATCTCACATCGACCAACTGATCGACGCCACCGCAGGAAATGAACTATTGAGTTTCCTGGATGCCTACTCCGACTATAATCAAATAATGATGGCCGAGGAAGATCAGGAGAAGACGAGTTTCATCACCCACCAAGGGACTTACTGCTACAAAGTGATGCCCTTCGGGCTCAAAATTGCGGGGCTACATACCAGAGATTGGTCACCAAGATGTTCAAAGAGCAGCTCAGTAAGACCATGGACGTCTATATTGACGATATGCTGGTAAAGTCGACGAGAAAAGAGGATCACATCGACCACCTGAAAGAAGCCTTTGGAATATTGAGAAGGTACGGGGTGAAGCTGAACCCCGAGAAATGTGCCTTCGGCGCGGTCTGAGGAAAGTTCATAAGATTCTTCGTATCCCAACTAGGTATCGAAGCTAACCCAGACCAAATCAAGGCGATAGATGCAATACCTGAGGTGCTGAAAAGCAAAAAACAAGTGCAAAATTTGGCGGGGTGAGTAGCTGCCCTATCTATATTCATCTCACGATCCTCCCACATATGCTACAAATTTTTCAATGTACTAAGAAAGGACAATGGATTACACTGGAATTAAGAATGTGTCAAAGCCTTGAGAAAGTTGAAGGCGTCCTATCCTCGCCACCACTACTGGCCAAAGCAAATCCGGTTGAGCCCCTGCTGGTATACCTGGCCGTATCAGAGGTTGCTGTCAGTGCAATATTGGCCTGCGAGATTAAAGGTACGCAATCCCCTATTTATTATATTAGCAATACCCTAGTCGACGTCTAAACACGATATCCACACCTTTAAAAATTAGCCATGGCGCTGGTCGTAGTTTCACGGAAGCTCAGACCCTACTTTCAATGCCACCCCATAAAAGTAGTGACAACCTTCCCCTTGAGAAGCATCTTACATAAGCCTGAGCTGTCAGGCAGGCTCGCTAGGTGGGCCATAGAGCTTAGAGGACATGATATCTCGTACCTCCCGAGAACCGTCATCAAGGTGCATTTCCTCGCTGGCTTCGTGGCCGACTTTAGTGTAGAGATACTACTAGAGGAAGAATAAGAGGCACATCGTTCCCCCTTCAACACCGACCTGTGGTCTCTCTACACTGACGGTGCCGCTAATGCCTCGGGATCAGGACTAGGGCTCATCCTCGAAGTCCCACGGGCGAAATAATTTGCCAGTCCATACAATGCCCCGAGATGACAAACAGCAAGGCCGAGTACGAGATTGTTATCGCAGGTATAAATTAGCCATCAAGTATGGAGCCCGACGACTCGTTCTCCATTGCGAATCCCAGCTCATGGTGAACCAAGCCATTGGGACTTACCAAATCAAGGAGTAGAGATTGCAAAAGTACCAGTCAAAAATCCACAAATTAATGACTGAGCTCGATGAGTGCCACTTTGAGCAATCTTCTAGGGTGCAGAACGTCGAGGCAGACGGCCTAGCAAAACTGGCTGCAACAACTAAAAACTTCGACAAAAAAAGCATGGTCACCCTCCTTCATTCAGCCATTGATCATACTGAGGTACTCTCCTTAAATTTGACTTGGGACTGGCGCAACCAGTTCGTATCCTACTTACAGGAAGGGACACTCCCACCTAACAAAAAGAAGCCAAGAAGCTCCATGTACAGGCCGCCCGATATTGCCTGATAAACCACGAGCTCTATAAAAGGACCTTTGGCGGACCCCTGGCCAAGTGCCTGGGTCCTCACCAAACAACACCGGTACTCAAAGAAGTGCACGAAGTCCATTGGTGCGCCCACACAGGTAATCGCGCCCTCGTGCGCTGCTTGATACGAGCCGGCTACTATTGGCCAACTATGAAGAAAGACGTGGCAGAATATGTGTGCCGATGCGAACAACGCCAGAAGTTCGCCCCCATGATACACCAACCAGGAGAACCTCTCCACTCAGTCATTTCCCCGTGTCCTTTCATCAAATGGGGAATGGACATAGTAGGCCCACTACCAGTAGGATGATGGAAGGTACGATTTCTATTAGTTTTAACTGACTATTTTTCCAAGTGGGTGGAAGCAGGTGCATACGCCAAATACGCGAACAGGAAGTCATTGCTTTCATATGGAAGAATATCATCTGTTGCTTCGGCATCCCTAAAGAAATCACCTGCAACAACAGGCGGTAGTTCATCGGCTAGAAAACAAATGAATTTTTCGACAAATGGTATATTAAGCAAATACTCTCCATGCCATATCACCCCTCCACTAACGGCCATGTGGAATCGTCCAACAAGACAATACTAAACATACTGAAGAAGAAGCTCGAAGATGCCAAAAGGCTATGGCCTGAGATACTACCAGAAGTACTATGGGCACACCGAACCACACGTAAATCTTCCACAAGAGAGACACCATACTCACTGGTCTACGTGATCGATGCTGTCATACCGATCGAAATCGACGAGCCAAGCCATAGGTACTCACATACAAGCAGAGCAGAAAATGATGGGAACAGACTTCAAGACCTTGATGAGGCCGATGAAAGAAGAGAAATGGCTAACATAAGAATGGTGACCCAGAAACAACAAGTCGAAAGGTACTACAACAAGAAGGCCAAGATACGACCGCTCAAAGTGGGTGGCTACGTCTTCAAAGACAAAACGTTAGTATCAAAAGACCCAAGCGAAGGAAAACTACACCAACTGGGACGGACCATACAAAATCATAGTAGCGGTAGATAAAGGGGCATTCCAGCTAGAGACAATGGAAGGAAAAATGCTCCAAAACAATTGGAACGTCGCCCGCCTCAAGTATTTCCATTTTTGAAAGATACCTCCCGAGTTGTACTCTTTTTCCCTTACCCGAGTTTTGTCCCAATTGGGTTTTCTCGGGGAGGTTTTTTACGAGGCGGCGGAGAGGACACCTGGAGATACTCATGAGGTAAGTTTGTCATACCAGTCATTTTGTACGCTCTCCTTACTGACATGACAAAGAGACTGGACTAGCATCATCTCCAATGTAAGAAAGGCTACGGCCATCTCTGATGTATGAAAGGCTACGACCATCTCCAATGTATGGAAGGCTACGGCCATCTCCAATGTATGAAAGTCTACGGCTATCTCCAATGTATGAAAGACTACGACCATCTCTAATGTATGGAAGGCTACAACCATCTCCAATGTATGAACGGCTACGACCATCTCTAGTGTATGAAAGTCTACGGCCATATCCAATATATGGAAGGATACGATCATCTCCAATGTATGGAAGGCTACAACCATCTCCAATGTATGGAAGGCTATGGCCATCTCCAATGTATGAAAAGCTACGACCATCTCCAATGTATGAAAGGCTACGGCCATCTCTAATGAATGGAAGGCTACGACCATCTCCAATGTATGAAAGGCTACGACCATCTCTAATGTATGAAAGGCTACGGCCATCTCCAATGTATGGAAAGCTACGACCATCTCCAATGTATGAAAGGTTACGGCCATCTCCAATGTACGAAAGGCTACGGCCGTTTCCAATGAATAAATGGCTAAGGCCAACAAATAAATAGCTAAGGCCACCGTCATCAATAAGTCGACCCAACTCGACTACGACAAATTAACTAGACAACAGTCGAAGTCATGTGCATGGCTACAACCGTCTCTAACGAATAATTGGCTAAGGCCACCATCGTGAATAAGTCGACCCAACTCAACTACGACAAAATAACTCGATAACAACCAACGTCACGTACATGGCTACGACCATCTCCAACGTATAAATGGCTAAGGACACCTTCGTCAACAAGTCGAGCCAGCTCGACAATAACAAAATAACTCAACGACGGTCGAAGTCATGTACATGGCTATGACCGTTTCCAATGAATAAATGTCTAAGGCCAACGAATAAATGGCTAAGGCCACCGTCGTTAATAAGTTGACTCAGCCTGACTACGACAAAATAAATCGACAATAGTCGAAGTCACGTACATGGCTACGTCCAACTCCAACGCAGAAATGGCTAAGGCCACCATCGTCAATAAGTCAACCCAGCTCGACTACGACAAAATAACTCGACGACGGTCGAAGTCACGTACATGGCTATGACCATCGACAATATGAGGATTAAAGCAATCGCCACTATTGGGTTCCAACTCTGTTCGACTACGATGAAAAGCACGTAAGTAACAAATAAGGTGGCATTCCAGAAGCACGCTAAAAAAAACTCTACAAGCAAAAAAACAAGCATCCACTTTATGGAGTCGAAATACCAAAAAGAAGAGGTACCTAAAGAAACAGCAAAAAGTAACTTCTATTATCGTCAAGAAAAATATACATATACAACGAGATCCATTTACATCCCTACAAAGTAGCAAAAACAAAATAAATACAAGTCCTAGCATGCCCCCATCGTCCTGTCCGCCATCGCCGGCTAGTCTGTCATTTTTTCCGTTGCCGTTCTCAGCTGGATAAGCCGCAGACATCCAGGACCCGGAAGCCAAACGATTAACATCTTCGGAAATATAGCCCATCCGGTCTGGGGAATCGGAACTATATCCAAAGGCCTCTCGAGCAACCCGAACTAAACATTGATCCTATACCTTCACCTCAGTGGCATGGCCTATAGCAAGCAACTCCTCAAACACGACCAGCTTGGCTTCGGCAAACACCCATGTGTCCCGCGCCTCGCCAGACACGCAGTCGTCGGACCTAGATGCAACAGCCTACTTGAGAGCCTCAATTTCAGCCGCCTTGGCATTGAGCTTGGTGGTTAATGCATCAACCTCGGCACGCAAGTTAGCGGCCTCTGCCGCTACCCCACGACCGACCTCCAATTCATCCTCCTTTGACTAGAAGAAGAGTCTTCAGTTTGATATTTTGAGCCAAAACGGCTATCAGCTGATCATCCACTTACGCCAACTGATTTACCCTTCGCTGCAGCTGAGCATCCGACTACTACAGGCCTTCACAAAAAACTTGAAACTGTGGGTCCTGAGCGAATAGATCCGACAGCGCCTGATGCTTGGCGCAGCACTCCCGGTACTTCTTTGCCACCTTCTTGAGGGTGGCAGCCTTCTTCTATGCTCGCTGACCTCTCTCTATCTCCAAAACGAGGGTCTAAAGAAGAGACAAAAAGAATACAAATCAGCAGGTACCAAGGTTCATTTTATAATACATAAAGAAGAACGGAATATACCCGCAAAGTCGCACCGGAAACCCTTCGAGATAGATCCCCGTATCTAACATCTTTCAAACTCCCACGCTTAGCGGCCGCACACAGCAGGGTCATATCCACTGTGGCCTGCTCGCTATGCTGCAATGGGTTATATCCGTTTGGGATCAAAATCCGGTAGTTACACCCACCCGCCGTCATCCCCGCGCAGGCTTGATCCCTCATCGATGCATTCGTACCTGCAGAGGTCGTCCCAGGTTCCACCCTCTCCTCATCATCTGCCTCCTGAGAAGCAGCCGACACGCCACCCTACGAAACACATATGGGGTCGGTATCGAGAACTGCCCTCTCCTGGGGAGATGACCTCCCTAAGCGAATGGCATCGGCCATCAAAACTGGCCTTCACTCCGGACAAGGTTTACTCACCCCCTCATCCTTTGTGGCAATCCCCTTGCCGAGCATCAACTGATGCCTCTTCCTCTCAGGTGGCTCCTCGCCTTCAGAAGTCTCATCCACGGGTCGAGGGGATGGCGGTGAAGGAGTTTCTTCACTTGTGGACATGGCTACAAGCGCGGCCTCAGGTTGAGCAACCTCTGGGACGCCATCACTGGGCGAGTCACGGGGTACATACTCATATACAAGATTGCATGCTTGAATCACACATAAATTATTTGCAAAATTTCCTTGCTATTTTGCTATCAATTTAAATTCTGCTTATGTGCATTACCTGTAAAAGAGAACAACACTGATATTTAATGAGTTAGTAATTAGAGATTAACTGGGATACAAACTCTACTCCTCTATGGTAGAAGAGTTCTAGTTGATCTCATACTCTAATATTATCCTCTTCCTAAACTGTATTCTCTTCGTGTAAGGAGACTTTCTCTCCTTATCCAATATGCAACCTTTTTAATCAAATCAGGAGATATTGCTTCTGATCGGTTAGATTATCTTCTTCACGTGCATCTCACATGTTTGAATCGATCATGACTATGTTTCACAAGATGGACCTGGTCCATGTCTGAGTTCTTTGTCAGTCTTCAAAACTTCACATTTACTTGGACCAACAAATTCCCCATGTTTTTGATGATGATAAACTCTGTGCTTTTTACTCACTTAGACCATGTAAGAACTCATCTTAACCATCAATACACAGTTTAGAAAATTCACTTATCATCAAGGACCAGGTTAATTAGGTTATAAATATCACTTATTTAGAATATGTAAAGCACAATATCTCTTTCCCCTTTTGGCATCATCAAAAAGTTGCATACACAAAGTGTGAGTCCTAAATTTTAATAAGTACTCATGGGCACTTGGGCAACTGCAAGTGCAATCATGGATTAATAATCAGTAATCAAGCAAATATATTTAAACTATCAAGGAAATATTAACATTCAACAAGAGCAAAAACAGTAGATATTATTGATAGAAGATATGTTTCTATCACAATCCATAACCAGAAAGCAAAAATATTCAAAACATGAGCAAAAAGAAAGAAACATCCCTAATCTGGGTCACCGAAGGTACTAGACAGGTTTTGGAGATAAAGGCTAGAATTCCTAAGGCTTGGGGGAGATAGAGGGTTGGTTTTGGGCTTGGAGAAGATTCAGCATATTGTGAAGAATTCCATCATTCTTCTCATTTTCCTTGGTAAGCTCAGTTTTGAGAGCATCCCTCTCAGATTCCACCTATGCCACACGAGCCTTTAGCCTAGCTATCTCAGCATCTTTAGCCTCACTTTCCTGAACAAGATCCCTGACTTTACTATTGATAGGTGTCTTCTTGGATGAACCAGGTTCATTTGGAATGGCATTGACTACATAGCCACAAGCAATCAGATATTAATACCAAAGTAATCCTTGTTTATGGCCATTTCCCATTTTTTTAGAGACATATTGCACCTATCTAAAATTGTAGTCAAAATAAAGCAATAGGGGGTAGCATGAGCCTTGGAACCATTGATAACCCTGTCTAGTAGCTTGATACTGAATGCAGGCCAGCTAATTTGCCTTCCACTTTCAAGTCACTCCATCAGAACTAAGTCCATATAATTTGCAATATGCCTTCTCTCATGCATGGGCAGTAGGCACTTGTTGCAAACTAAAAAATGACTTTGTGTTGTGGCTTCATTTTACTCTTGTGCACAAACATGGCCTCATTCGCTTCTGCAATATCATAAAATCTCTTAGTGATTGTAAGGGCAGACGAAAGTAAACCTAGACTTGGCCATCTCTGTCTAGTGTAATCATCATATCCCTCAGTAGGGATGTCTAGAATCTCTCATGGCTTCTCTGCATCAAATGTCACTTGAACTCCTTTGACTTTGCTTGTAACTCTGCCATCTTTGACTTTAGCATCTACCATGAATTCAATGATTTCATTTCTGGCCAATCACTCATCCATATGAAGGACATTGTCCTTCCAAACCTGAGCAGCTAGGGTGTCAACCAACCGAACCATTCCTCGTTTGCGATGACCCAAAAGGTCATCACTTATCTTTAAAATAATTTTGCATTTTAAGGCCTTAAAAACATCTTTTATCTTTAACTCGATTTGTGTGCGCAGTCTGGGCGCATAGTTGGAAAGCTATTATGTGAAAAATCTGTGAAAAAATTAAAATTTTAGCTTAAAATGTATTTAAGTTGACTTCGCTCAATATTTTGGGTTAAAGGACCCGGACTCGTGATTTGATGGTTTTGAAGGGTCCGTAAAAAATATGGGACTTGGGCGTATGCCCGGAATCGAATTCCGAGGTCCCAAGTCCGAGAAATAAATTTTTAAAAGAAATTGTTTTCTGAAAAATATAAAGATTTTTGAAAGTAAAATGCTATGTGAAATCTGTAGTATTGGGCCCGTATTATGGTTCTGGAGTCTGGTGCAGGTTCAATATGATTTATATGTGTTGTTGGTAAAGTTTGGTAAGAAACGGAATCTATTTGACGTGATTCGGACCTTAAATGCACATTTGATGTTTACAGAAGTTTTGAGAAATTTCGTTGATTTTGAGGTTTAACCCATTATTTAAGAGGTTATTTTGGCGATTTGATCTCACGGATAAGTTCAGGTGACATTTTTGAGTTAGTACCAATGTTTGGTTTGGAGCCCCAAGGGCTCAGGTGAGTTTCGGAAGGTTGTGAACTCATAAAAAGTTGTAGGTTTTCAATTGCTGCTATTCTGGTATTTTTTTCTTCGCATTCGCGGGAGGACCCTCGCGAACGCGATGGGTTAATTATGTTGAAGTAAAATTCCTTCTATGCGAACACGAGACCCATGTCGTAAACGCGAAGTTGGGGGGTCTTCCCTTCGCAAACACAGGCCTAGTATCGTGAACGCGAAAGCTTATGGCCTGGTCAAGGGGAAGGGAAAATTATACCTTCGCGAACGCGACCACCTGGTCCGAACCTCGTGTTTTGACCAAGCGGGCTCGGGGTCGATTTTTAACTTTTTGGGAAGAATGATTGGATAGCTACAATTAAGTATTGGAACTGAATTGCTTAGCATTTATTGATGTTATTATGTTGATTATGTATATATATGATTGATTTTGAGCTAAATTCGAAAGGGAAAGCGGTGTTGAGGCTTGAGTTGGTCGTGGAATTTCGAGGTAAGTATTTGGTCTAACCTTAGCTTGAGGGATTAGGAGTTGTATCTTATGTTCTAATAGCTTCTTGTTGAGTACGATATATAGGCATGGTGACGAGTATCTATACATCGGTGTCGAGCATGACCGTGAGTCTTAAATGGAAATTTATTGCGTTCATAAATTATACTACAAATGCTTAAATTAATGCTCGATATTGAGCAAGGTTTTAGCTTGTTTTCGTGGGAATTACTTATGATTGAGTATTGGTGTTAGCTGAGGTAGTTTTATATTGGAACGAGATTGGTTATAGTTGTTTCTCCCTTGTCGGGATGTATTTATTCATACTATCGATTCCTTTGCCGGGATAGTGTAGTTTGTTATTGATCCCTTGCCATGACTTGTTATGATAGTTGTTGAGTGTATATTCGGATCAAGTTGCGTGCCACAACATTATTATATTTGGATCGAGTTGTACGTGGCAACAATAATATAATGGATCGGATTGTACGTCGCAACAATGATATAAATGGATCGGGTTGTACGCCGCAATAGTGATATAAATGGATTGGGATGCACACCACAACAATGATATAAATGGATCAGTTTGTACGCCACAACAGTAATATAAATGGATCGGGTTGCATGCCGCAACAATGATATAGTTGGATCGGGTTGTACGTTGCAATAGTGATAAATGATAGGGATCATATTGCGCGCCGCAACAGTGTTATTATGGTATATATATATATATATATATATATATATATATATATATATATATATATATATATATATATATATATATATATATATATATATATATATATATATATATATATATATATATATATATATATATATATATATATATATATATATATATATATATATATATATATATTAAATTTTTCTTTTGTATCTCTCTTAAGTTACTACAAAATTTGATATTTCCCTCGCAACATGTACCCTCTCCCATCTGTATTTGTTTATGTCTGTTTGTCTTCCGCTTTCTGTTATATAATTGCACAGATTTATTTGGAGTCTAGTCCTAGCCTCGTCACTACTTCAACGGGGTTAGGCCAGACAGTTACCAGCATATGGGGTCGGTTGTGCTGATACTACACTCTGTACTATATGCAGATCCTAGAGCAGCTTTCGGACAGTAACACTTATGGAGGCTACCTTCGATCCAGCTAGAGATCCCGAGGTAGTCCTGCAGGCATCCGCAGGCCCGACGTTCTCTTCTATCTTTTATTGTGTCTGTTTTTACTTGTTTCCGAAGCAGACTGTATTTACTTTTTCAGACACTTGTATGTAGTACTCATAGACGGTTCGTGATTTTGTCATACCAGATTCAGGGTAGAGTAGTATACTAGAATTTTAGTACTGGTTTTTGGTTATTTTTATCTGTTAAGTCTTCCACTTATTCTGTTTATCGTTAATATTCAATGCCGATTACTTGTTAATGTAAGTTGCTAAGGCAGTGGCCGTTTAGTCCATGGTCCATTGGATGGTCGATGCAAGGCCAAAAATTGGAACACATTGATTCCGCTCGTTCCCGTCCTTCGCTTCAGGGCCTGTCCCTCGGTGTGGTCAGTACTCCGGTTCCCTAATGGGATGTTTAACCGATACATTCTGGATCGACCGAATTGGTACGGAATGTAACATGGGAAAAACACGAAAAACATGATTTATTTGAATAACCAAAAATGGTTAAAATATAATAGTTAAGTGATTTCTATATTTCGCGACTTGCCTAGCTTCTACAAGTAGGCGCCATCACGACTCCCGATGGTGAGAAATTCGGGTCGTGACATGGTTCCACCAAATCTTTCAGCTATCTTCCCTTCAAAATGTTCCTTTTGACAAACTTGGCCAGCTTGTCTTGTTCACCATCAGACTTATTTTCTTCTTCGCCACTCCATTCCTTATCTTCAGAAACTCTAACCTATTTGCTTTTTTACTACATACCTTGTCCTCTTGGACAATGAAGGTTTAGCAGTCTCATACACAGAGGAAGACTTCTTGGAAGAAGTCTTGGTCTTTTTAGGCTTGGGGGTTTGGACCTCCATTGTTCCATGGTCCTCTTGATGGACCCGTTCCATCTCCGCAACATCAACTACTTCAAATGACTATGAAACCTTATCTTTTCCTTTATCCATCCTTTCTTTTCACTTTCATCCAAACACAAGTTGTAGGTCTCTCTCACTTCGTTTCACCCTGCTTCTTGTTGCTCTTCCCTTTGGCAAGGTAGTTTCAGTAGTTGTTGGGGAGGAAGCCTTTCATTTTTTGGAAGGTTTAGCAGCACTGAGGGGGTTTTGGTGTGCGAGTTCTTCTTTTCTTTGGATCGTGACTTGCATCTACCTTTTTCTAGAAGGTCTGCTAGGGTCTCTTCAATTGATGAACCAAGTTCATCTCCCTATGAGCTAAGATTAACTATCCCCTCAGTAGCCTCCCCTGAACCGCTTCCCCCTGACTTCGTGCTACTTTCGTCAACAGTTTCCTGTACAACCCCACAAATAGCAGGTACATGCAATCCAGCAGTGGGTGAATAATCAACCACTCATTTTCCTTTTCACCTCACGTCACCTCATTCACCATCTATCTCTTTTTCTTTTTCCCTCCACACATTCCTAACTCAGGTAATTCCACATCCCTTATAGGTCCAACCAAAGCAAACCTATTTTCTAAATTTTCAGTCTAAGAAGAACTTACTTTAGAAGGGGATTTTGAGTGTTCTTAGAGTCAGACGACTCATGACCTTCTACCTCACTAGCATAGTTGAACGAATCAGATTCAGAGTCAAAATCAGAATCTTGGGTCTGACTTGCCTTTAATTTCTCATTCAATTTCTTTGAAAGAGCACCAGATGCCACCATTTTGCGAGCAAGTATTTTCACTCTCCTTCACCTGGGTTGGGGAGTCGTGCTAGGTGGAGGAGGGGTAGATGAATCAGAGGGAGTAGGTTGTGGAGGAATTCTAGGGTAGTTTTGTAGGTTCATCATTGTAGCTTATTGCTTGAGAGAATTTGTGAGTTAAACCTTTGAAGATGAAAGCAATTGAGAGTGAAGAAGGCTTTTTGTCAGTTTTGAATTATGAGGATGGTAGGAAGTAATAATAAGTATTTAAACAGAAAGACTCATTTAATGGATAACGGTAGCTTTAGCAGTCAACTAGAGGTCTAATCAACCTGAATTGCAGGTTGAGCGAACGGTTAGGCTTCCCTAAATTTTAGGCAATTTTTATGGTTAGAATTCTAATAAGGACGGAACTAGTTCAAAAACAAACAGATAGGATTTTCTAATGAGTTTAAAAATGGTAGGACTCTGCTCATGATTTAAATATTTATATTTTTAATTGTGCAGAATATAGAAAACATACCTTGGCATTCAAATGAACCAATACTGATAAGTCGGGTTCTTCATTTGGAATTCTCTTGATCATGACTCAATTTACCATAACAGAGAAAAATTTATAAGAGATCAGTGAGTCATATTAACACCTGTCACAAGAGTATACTAGTTGCAGTATGAAGCTGAATAAAAATTAATCTAGATATTTACACAAATTCAGATTTCCTAGCCAAAAAATCATATTTTTTCATTTTGCATTCTAAGATGGTCCCATTAGGTGATCTTAATTATCTCTAATTCCAGCCTGTTCTTTTCAAAGCTTTCTTTACTCAGTGTTTTAGTAAAAATGTCAGTAATTTGTTTAACAATAGCATAAAATTCTATGATAATCAATAATTTCTCATAGTTGTCTCCTAAGGAGTGATGTCTAACATCTGTATGCTTAGTACTGTTATGATGAACTGGGTTCTTTGTCATACTTATAGCACAAGTGTTATCACAAAAAATATGAATGCAACCAACTTTAATGCCAAAATCTATTAGCTGTTGTTCGATCCATAATAATTGAGCACAACAAGAGGCAACATCAACATATTCAGCCTCAGTAGTGGATAAGGCCACTGAATTCTGCTTTTAGTGGCCCATGATATAAGACATGAACCAGGAAAATGAGCCATACCTAAGGTGCTCTTCCTATCCACAAGGAAACCTACATAGTCAGCATCAGCATACCCCACTAGATTGAAATTACTACCTTTAGGGTACCAAATACAAAGATCAGTAGTGCCTTTCAAATATCTTAGTATCCTTTTGACAACAGTCAAGTGAGATTCCTTAGGATTTGCCTGAAAACAAGTACAAAGCCCTACACTGAAAATTATGTCAGTACTGCTAGCAGTAGATATAAAAGTGAACCAATCATACCCTTATACAACTTCTGATCAACAAATGAATCAGGTTCATCTATGTCTAATTTAGTAGCTATTGTAATGGGTGTGTCTATTTCCTTTGATTCATCCATTTTAAACTTTTAATCAACTATTTTGCATATTTCTGCTGATGGATCTTGGTTCCACTTGGGCTTTGTTTGATTTATAAGCCTAAGAAAATTTAAGCTCACCCATCATACTCATTTCAAACTCACTCCCCATTAATTTGACAAAATCCTTACTTAGATTTTCAGTGGTTGCCCCAAAAATTATGCCATCATCATATATTTGTACTACAAGAAGATCCTTACCTCTTTCCCTCAAGAATAAAGTACTGTCAATTTTACCTCTTTTGTAGCCATGCTCAAGCAGGAATTTGGATAGTCGTTCATACCATACTCTAGGAGCATGCTTGAGTCTATAGAGAGCCTTTTCTAATTTGTACACATATCCTGGACACTTCTTGCTCTCAAACTCTGGTGGTTGTTTGACAAACACTTTTCTTTTAGGTAGCCATTCAGGAAGGCACTTTTGACATCCATCTGATGAAGAGTGAATTTCATGTGTGCTGCAAAGGCTTCGAGGAGTCTTATTGCCTCGAGTCTTGAAACAGGATCAAAGCTCTCATCATAACCTATGCCCTCCTCTTGGCTATAACCTTGTACCACCAGCCTTACGTTGTTCCTTGTAACTATTCCATCTTCATCAAGCTTGTTTCTGAAGACCCATTTAGTGCCAATTACTAATCTATCCTTGGGTCTTGGAACTAGATGCCAAACTTGACTTCTCTCAAATTGATTGAGTTTATCTTGTATTGCATTTACCCAATTTGCATCATGCAAAGCCTCATAAACATTTTCAGGTTCAATAAGAGATAAGAAAGCATAAAGAACACATATATTCTTTAATTGTGATCTAGTTTTAACTCTAGATGCTGGATCAATAATTATGTTCTCAATGGGATGAGAACTTTGATACTTGTAAGGTTTCACAACCAACTCCTTTCTGCTTGATGTTTCTCCCATGTTCTGTTACTGAGGAACAAGACCATGGACAGGTTCCATTAGGGGATTGGTTTCAGTTCTTCTTTGTTCAGTTCCCCCTGTCAGGTTGCCCTCGATGAAAGAACATGTTCAATCACCTGTTTCTTCTTTTGGTGCATCTTTAAATTGAGCTAAGACTTCACTCAATTCTTTTACCATCCCAATAGGTTCATCTTCATGTTCCTATCTCTCGGAAAGAATGTTGGTTTCATCAAGAACTACATGTACACTTTCTTCTACACACAAAGCTCTTTTGTTGTACACTTTATAAGCTTTTCCATGTGGATAATATCCCAAGAATACTCTCTCATCACTTTTGGTATCAAACTTACCTAGGGAGTCCTTTCTATTATTGTACACAAAGCACTTGCATCAAATGTCCTAAGATGGGATACATTTGGTTTCTCCCTTTAAGTAACTCATATGGAGTTTTCTCTACAAGGTCTAGTCATGCATCTATTAATGATGTAACATGCAGTATTTACAGTCTCTGCCCAGAAGCTATGGGGCAATTTACTAAAAAGAAGCATACTCCTACCCATATCTTCAAGAGCCATATTCTTTCTTTCAACTACTCCATTTAGTTAAGAAGTCCTAGGGGCAGAAAAATTATAATCTTTATAATGCTCATCACAAAATTCAGCAAACATTTTTAAATTTAGTTCCATGATCAGACCTGATTGATGGAAGTTGATTACCTAGTTGTTTATGAGTTTTTCTAACAAAGGCAGTAAACATGTCAAATGCTTCATCCTTAGATGTTAAAAACAGTACCCAAGTAAACCCAGAATAATCATCAACAAGTGCCATCACATATTTTTTACCACATCTACTCAATGTTTTCATTGGACCACAGAGATCCATATGAACCAGTTCCATCATCCTGGTTGTGCTTACCATTTTCTTACTTTTAAAAGATGATCTTTCCTGCTTCCCTATTGCACAAGCCTCACAAACTATGTCTTCCTTGAAATTGATGTTAGGTTACCCTATCACCATGTCCTTGGAGATTAATTTGTTGAGTTGATTCAGAGTTGCATTGTGCCACAGGAGGGGATCATTATCCAACATATTCAAGCAAGTGAGTTCATTTTCTGAAAGAGTGGACAAATCTACAATGTAAATATTGTTAACTATTTTTCCCTACAAAACAATCTTTTCAGTGGTAAGATTAATCACAAAGAATTTGGTAGAGGTAAATGCTACAAGGTTACCTCTGTCACAGAGTTGTGATACATTGATTAGGCTATATTTCAGACTATCTATCAAGTAGACATTTTCAATGGAATGTGAGTCTATCTTAACTACCTTTCCAACCCCAATAATCTCACCTTTCTTCCCATTTCCAAAGGAAACATTACGTTATTTTAAGTCCTCGAGTGAAAGGAGCCGGTTCTTGCTTCCAGTCATATGTTTTGAGCAACCACAATCCATCTACCACATTTGGCTACTTCCCTTCACCTGGACCTGCAAAAAGAAATCAGGGGTTAGTCTTAGGAACCCAAACTAGTTTGGGTCGCTTTCTATAGGCAAAAGGGTAAATTAAGCTCCTTTTGACCCATCTAGGCAGCCTATTTTTCTATTGAATAAAGGTATTGTTTGTTTTACTGGCCTTTTCTTTTGCATTACATTCACTTCTGTAATGACCAGTCTTGCCACAGTGTGTGCAGTTTGTTTTCAGGAAGTGTGACGTACTTGCTTTTAGGATCTCACTTAGGTGATGAGATCCCATATCCAAGTCCTCTCTTGTTGCTACTATGGTGTTCTTGTATCAAGGATAGTGCATCAGAAGACTTATTCCATTTGGGAGTTCTGTCTATTTCATGCTTTGCCTTTCCTAGGGTTTTTAAGACTCTTATTGGTTCGTCTTTCTTGTACAACTCATCCTTAATTTTTCCTAGATTTTCTACTAAGGTGATATGTGTGGGATCAACTTTCTTCTTACCTATTCCTAATTTCGGTTTTAAATTTTCAAACCTAAGTTCTAAGACACTGGTGTCAAGTTCAAGAACCTAGTTCTTCAACTCGGTATTTTTACTGTCACTCACATTAGCCCTAGATTCTAGATTTTTGCACTTGGCTTTTAAGATCACACACTCCCTAGACAGTTGTTCCTTCTCATTTTTTTATTACCTCAGACTCATCGATGAAGTCTAACAATAATTCAGATAACCTTTCTTTAGATAAAATTTTAATCTTGTCTTTGAGATGAATCACACTTACCTCTGGTTCATCATCTGATGCTCCAATGGCCATAAATGCTTGTTCATCTCCAACTTCATCTTCTAAATCCTCATATGATGTTTCTCCCCATGTAGCAACCATAGCCTGTGTTGATCCTTTTTTCCTTTTGGGTTGAACCTGTTCCTTATTCCTGTTCCTTCGTTCAGCCCTTTCCTTCTTGAATAACCCTTTCCTCTCATCGGGTACTTTTTGAAATCGCTAGTGATCATGGCCATTTCATCATCCCCTGGATCTGCACCTTCAGCTTTTCTGAGAGCTAGACTCCTTTTCTTCTTGGGTGCATCCATTTTCATGGTTTACTTTCTCAGTTCATATGCAGTGAGATTTCCAATCAGTTCATCCAACGTGAGAGTATCAATGTTCTTTGATTCCTGAATCGTAGTGATTTTGCTTTCCCAAGTTACTGGTAAATACCCTTGTCAAGATTTTCTCAACCTTGTCTTCTTCAAGGATAATTCTCCTAAGAGATTTAAGTTTATTTGTTATTGTTGTGAACCTTGTGTACATCTCCTAGATAGTTTCTCCTTTCTTTACAGTGAAATTCTCATATTGAGAATATAGCAGTGTTCCTCTTGATCTATTTACTTGAGGAGTTATTTCATAAGCCACTTGTAAAGTGTCCCATATCTCCTTAGCAGTGGTACATCTTTGAATCCTGTTTACTTGTCTGGACCTGGTCCACACACAAGCTATTTCTTGGCCTTGGCATTCTTTTCCCATTTCTTCAAATCTTCAGCAGTGCAGTCAACTCTTGTCTTTATAACGTCCACTCTTTCAACATTCTTCTTTGTAGTACCTAGGGGACCATCAGTGACTATGTCCTAGAGTTAATAGTCTTCTCCTATGATGTGGTCTCTCATCCTGTTCTTCCATCGAGAATAGTACTGACCATTAAAGACTGGGGGCCTAACAGTGAATTGCCCTTCCCAGTTTCCATGTGGTGCATTCATCTTGATCTGTTCCTAAGGTGTTAACCTCTTCAAGGATAACTGATAACTATGAACTGTACATGTTTTATATCTCTTCTTACCAGAGCTTTGTGCATAAATTGCTCTAGATTAGTCCTGAATTGCTTACAAGTTGCGCTTGATTGCAGGTTTGAGCGACTAGATGATAAATATCACAAATTGGCTAAAAAATGAGTGAAATCTGCCAAGCGTCAAAAGATGATTGAAAGTGTGAAATAGGTAACCTGCGCGGACCGCACTGTTTTGATGTGCGGTCGCACAAGAAAGTTCTGAAAGTTGTCAAGTTCAAGCCTGACCTGCGCGGTCCACACTGCTTTGCAACACGGCCGCGCAGGAAATTTTAGAGAACTATCAAAAGTTAAGAAGATCCACGCGGACCTCATCTATTTCCACGCGGTCCGCGTGACTCAACCTATGCGGCCGCGTGACATTTCTATGCAGTCCGCATCCCCAAGTCCAGAAGCACAGATCTGAAGACCATTTGCCATACGCGGCCGCATGTCATTTCTATGCGGTCCATGCCAGACCCTTAGGGGCATTTTTATCCAATTTTTTTCTATATAGTATAAATAGAACATTTTACTTTTTTAGGTCAAGTTATGTAATCTATTTTAGGAGCTGAGCACGAGACACTTCGTATTAGCCTACTTTAGGCAATTTTCTCTTGTAATTAACATGGATTCAAGTAGATTAAGTTTGTAGTTAATGATTATGTTAATTTCTTCTAGTATTTCTTCTATTTCTACTTCTTCCATGTCTAGCTAAACCCATTAGTTAGGGTTGTGGCTCAACCCTAGTGTGGGTAATTAATGAGTGTTTTTGCTTAATGCTTGGATGATGCTAGGTGTTTGGTATTTTGGTTGAATGTATGTTTTCGCTTAGATTTGGTGGTTGCAAACACTAAGTCTAGCTTAGTGGGTCTTGACTCTTCTTAAGAAAGAGAGTCTATGACCTCACAATTAACCCAACAAGGATTTGAGATGGACACATGAGAATGGTAGTCCCAAGTAATGGGTTAAACCTCGATATAATTATCCCATTTGAACCTTAAAGTTGCTTGGGAAAATTTTGCCTACCCAATTGGTCTCGAGAGAGTCAATTGGGGAAAATCACTCTCTCTACCGAGAGGTATGAGAGTGAATGCTAAAGTACAATAGTTATCCATATTCCCCTTAATTATCATCCTTGTATTAGAATTCTATACCCGATAATTAGTCACCTAGGTGAGTGCTACGACCCTAGTATTTTTCTCTTATTGCATACAACTAGTATCATTACTAAACATAATTTAGTTGACAATTGTAGTTGATACATTTAGCTGTTAAACAAAAGAAATACCAAAAACAATAGAAGAAAAATTAGAAGCCAAAATACCTTTCTAGGCTTTACAAATACTCGACTCCCACTTCTGGCTCCCTGTGGATATTGACCCCCACACCATTATCGGGTAAAAGTAGTTAGCGCCCACTCTTCCCAAGGGTTAAGTCCGCACCTATCAATAACCCGCTCTGATACCAATTGATATATTATAATTCGATACCACATGGGGGAGGGGGAGAGGTGATTTGTGTGGTACCCAATTTTTTCTTAACTTAATTATAAAAGGACCTGGTTCTTCTATGTGTTCCAGCTAGTACTGTTTGCGGAATTATAAGTAAAGAAAATTAAGACTATACCGAGATTAAATACCCGCCTCAAAAGGTAAAAAAATCACAACCTACTATTCAGTATGATTTTTCCAAACTTCCACTAAAATTATTGAGCAAAAAACTGCATTTACAGAAACTCTTTTATAAACATAGGATTAACTCTAATCCCGTTGTGGCACATAGATTTAACTGTTGCGATAACTTCAAGTTAACTCTAACTTGAACACTCTAATTACCTAAAACAAATGCTTCTATAAAAGCTGAAGGTATATCACCTACTATAATTGAATTAGAATAAAAGATAGACACTTTGAACTGGTTCTTCTATCTGGTTTAAGTAGCTTCAGGATTGCACACTTGAATCACATTTAAATTGTTTGCAAAATTGCCTTACTGTTTTGCTCTCAATTCATATTTAACTTCTGCTTATGTGTATTACATGTAAAAGAGAACAACACTAATATTTAAGGAGTTAGTAATTAGAGAATGACTGGGATACAGACTCTACTCTTCTATGCTAGAAGAGTTCTAGTTGATCTCATACTCTAACACTATCCTCTTCGTAAACTGTGTTCTCTTCGTGTAAGGATTCTTACTCTCCTTATCCAATATGTAACATTTTCGATCAGATCAGGAGATATTGCTTCTAATAAGTTAGATTTATCTCCTTCACATGCATCTCACATGTTTGGGTTGATGTGTATGAATTTCCAGCATATTATGCTGGACCGGTATACTTTGCTGTCTCCAGTATAATATACTGGAGACTAGAGCACCGGTGCTCCAAACTCCAGTATATTATTCTGGACCGGTATATTATACTGCATCTCCCGTATATTAGACTGGAGTTCCAGTATAATGTGCTGGAACTCCAGTATATTATGCTAGAGTATTTTTCCGGAATTTTGAATAGTATTTTCGTTCGGATTTATCTTTACATGGAAAGTAACTAAATTTAGATTACTTTTAAATTTGGCTACTTTTGAACGACCATTTGTAAATCTGGCTATTTTTGAATTTCTCCCTAACCAATAGATGAATAGGATTATATTTCTTTTTTATAATTTTTAGTATAATTTAAAAAGACTAAAATCTCACCTTATAATACAACTTTATACCTTACGATCAGGGGCAAAGCTAGTATGCTGGATACTGAGCCGGCTGATTCGAGTAACTTACTTCAACCGTTTGTTTTTATCTTAAGAAATCCATCACATATGTATAAACTATTAATTTTAAACTTCATAATTTAAAACGGACTACATTTCCGACCTCATAAGTTGTGCTGAGGACAAATAGAAAATGAATGACTTATTTTGAAATCTAACATATGGATAATTTCAAGTGTTTTATTTCTTTAAAAACATATTCTTGCTTTCCACGTGTATACTTGGTCCACCAGCAACAGTATATCATCACATCGTAACAGATTGTCAACACAGCTACGGTTTTCTCCGTCTAATTTTACTTCACCATGTGTGAGTTATGTGTTTAACGGGTGGGCCGGGCCGGTCCGGGTCCAATTTTTTTTAACCCGTACGGGTTCCTTACCGGGCCGGTTCCGGGCTCTCCCTTAACGGGTATAACGGGTCGGGTTTTTTTTGGGTAAAAATTGACCCGTATGGGTTACGGGTTAAAGGGGCCGGGCCGGACCGGGTTTAACGTTTTCTTTTTTAAATTTTGTATAACTATTGTAATCTATTTAAAGAACACAAAGTAAATGATACTTGTGCACTTATAAAGTTTCAATGTAAGACTTTAAGTTTGTATTTCAAAAATAAGTTAGATGATTTAGTTTCAATTTAAGACTTTAAGTTTGAAATTGAAATTTAAAAATTGAAGTTTCAAATTTCAATTTAAGACTTTAAGTTTGAATTTCTAAATAATAATTTTAATTTAAGACTTTAAGTTTGCTTTCAAAATTAAAGTTCCAATTTAAGAATTTAAGTTTGATTTTTGAAACTTTAAATTTGACATTCAAACTTAAATTGTTAAAGTTTCAATTTAAGATTTTAAGTTTGAATTTCAAAATTAAAATGTTAAAGTTTCAATTTAACACTTTAACTTTGAATTTCAAATTTAAAGTTTCAATTTAAGTTATATTAAGAATTTGTATTACTTTAAAATATAAATTAAAGAATAGAAGGAATATGAGAAAAATTGCACTTGTTGCAAATTGCAAGTGCTTCTTTTATTTCATATTTCATAACTCAAATTTGAAACTTGCAAATTGAATGTTTACATCTTTTAAGACTTGAACAAATAACAATAAGTAAATTCGGATGGGTGACCACTTGTTAATATATCTCCAAGTTCCTCGTCTTCTGGGCGATCAACATCTTCATGTCCTTGATTTCTTCAGTTGAATTCGTACAATGTGCATTAGCAACTTCAGTTATTGGATATCTATATTTATAGCAAACTTTTAAAAATAAATATGTATAGTTCCATCTAGTAACTCTCCAGTAGTAAGGTTAATAGTTGTTTGACTATCATCACCATCTAGGCCTCATTCTATCGGGTGTGCAGCTCTCATATGCCTACTAAGCGTTCCAGTTCCCCCTAAATTTCCTACAGTCAAATGTTTAAATGAAACTTTACAAATTTTGCATCTAACTCTATCAGAACCTTCAATTAATTCAAAAAAATTCCAAACCTTACTTCTTTTTCTACGATTAGTCGTCGGAGCCGTAGGTGGTCTACCACTAGTGCCACCACCACCACCATCCCTTGTATCAACTCCAACACTACCTACCCCAGAGCACTAGGTGCACTAGTAGGTGTAGCGGATATCTCTTCTTCAATTCTTATTTCATTATCTTCTATTCCATAATCTTCTTGTAATTGATCATAATCTATATTTTCATTAGGCGATGTTTCAGGAACAATAGATATTGGGCTATTACTACCAGATGCTGAAGAATTACCTCTACTTTTACTCCCTTTATCAGTAACTTTTCTACACGCTTTTTTAGCAGCATTAAACATATTGTGAAATTTAAGGAATAAATAAGCTCAAAATAAATATGCAATTAAAATATTAATAAGAGAAAGAGTTGGAGGGAGTGCACCGAATTGGAGCACTTGGTTATGCAATTCCGAATTTCCGATGTTACCACGAACAAACGTCAAGCCAATATTCCAACTTGAAGTTCAAAACCCGAATGATAAAATACTAGATAAGTAGAGAATAGGTGAATGAGAGAATTTGAGATTGAGATGAGAATTTTGAGTGAGAAATGAAGAGGGGAGGGGGGTATTTATAGATTTACATAAGGCTACATTTGTAAATTAAAAATGTGTTAAAAATTAAAAAAAAATGGCCAAAACTTAAATAGATCCGTTGGCCAACTGATTTTTTTGATTCTAGCCGTTTGGGCCTTTAGGGTGGGCCCCATATATCTGATTTAAAAAAAAAAAAAAAATTTGACCGTTGAACCGGGCCGGGCCGGGTTACTCGTTAAGGGTACTGTTTGCCGGACCGGGCCTACCGGTTCCGGTTAACCGTTCACAAATATTTCCCGGAACTAACCCCTACCCTATAAAAACCCAGCCCACCCGACCCCTTTGCTACCGGTCCGGACCGGTCCGGAACCGGTCCAACCCGACCCGTTTAACAGGTTTAAGTTATACGATTTGATTAGTTAATCAGTGACGTCTAGATTTCAAAATAGTTAATCGAATACATCTATATCATTTCCATATATTCCACTTTATATAGATTACTTTCATTATACAATTAAATATCTCTATAACATCATCCTTATATAACAATATTTTATTATAAAAGCTAAAAAAATTCGGAACCAATTTCGTTATAATATACTTCATCTGGTTCACAGTAAATGTCCAATTTACTTTTAGCACTCTCATTAAGAAAATACTAAGTTCTATACAAAAATACCTACTATGACTAAACTACCCCTAATTAAACATTTAATGTGAGGAGTATGAAAACTTTTAGGGATATATACATAAGGGTTATTTTGTAAAATAAATTGAATTCTTTCTTGATTATATAACTAGACACTTATTTTGAACCAAAATGAAAAAGCAAATTGAATACTTATTGTGAACCGGAGGAAGTATGTTCTATGTAACAACACTTTGCTATAACATCTTAAAATATTCGAAATAAACAAGACTGTTATAAAGAGGTTTGACTGTAATACTAAATAATTTACCTAAATAATTATTTTAAGAGCATTCTAAATATTAAACTCATCCTTACATGGATATTTATTAATCACATATAGTTCATACACCTATATAAATTATTGTATTCAATTCTATTTTGTTATGATTTAAGTATACATAGATTTTTGAAGATTTAGTTTTCTTCTTTTTATATAAATTTATTACATATAAGTTTAAATCTATCTCATATATACTTTTTAACTTAAAAATTATTAATCATCATATAGTCGATGTTTGCTTTCAAACGCACATGCAAGTATACGTCATCGATAAATAATACATGATTGTAAGTCCAGATATCGTACCCACAGGGACTTGTGATTAACTATCAACTAAATTAAACCAAACAATTAATCTATTCAAGTGAATTCTAAAGTATGAATATTTAACTATCATTAATATAGAGTAACAATTAAGAAAGAGAGGAAACAAATTGGTGAATTATAGAGACAAATTCAATGTAAGTGAATATTCTAGGGCTATGGGCTAGCTCACAATCCCATTGAGTTTTTCACTTAAATCGTCTAATTAATTTATTTGGTTTATTGGTTGACAAGGTTAATATTGCTCATAGCCTTCTCCTCCCGAAGTACAACTTGCCTATTCAAACTAACCTAACGCCTACATTCCAATGGACTTAGGGTTAACAAGAACGCATTTATAATTTTCGTATAATAACGAAGCAACGCGATTAAGTATATTCCTATCCTAACCGCAAATTCGTTCCTCCCCTCCCCCCAAAATTAAGATCTTGCTCTACTCAATTTTATATGCAATCTAGAATTCCTTCTCCCGAGTTCAATCCTAGATTCGTAGATAGTATTCAATTGGTGATCAAACAATCAAATAATTAAGTGCAAGATTGAATAAATAAACCAATATGATAAAAATAATAAGAACAAGTCAAGCTTCAAAGTACAACGTTCATGTAGCACCAAAAACTCTAGAACCAATAAATTATGAAATTAAAGAAAAAGAAGAGAAGAAAAACTAGTTGAAGACCTCCTCCAAGCATGGTGTGTTCCTCCACTAAATTCTCCTCCAAAGTCTATTGGATCTCTCCCAAATTAAGTTTAGGACTCTTTATATACGAGTTGGGAGAGTCTTGTGTCCAAATAACCTTGTCCGAAAAAAAAAACCTTCGCATAGCGTCGAGGATAGCGCCTAGCGCTAGCCATGGCGTTCAAACCAGTAACATTTTCTCGTTGGTTCAAATTTTTAGTGCACTTCTTTATTGATGTCTTCCACTTTGTCCTATTAATATTTTTCTCCACGTTTTATTCAATTTTGCTTCAAATCCTTTTATCTTTATACTGTTTTATTCCTATACAGTTAAAATATAATATTAAACACAAAATAATATAACTAAACTCAAATGACAATTAAAAGTACTAGAATATGAGATACAACAACATTAACCCAGTATAATCCCACAAGTGAGGTATGTGGAGGGTAATATGTATGCAGACCTTACCTTTACCTCGAGGGGCAGAGAGACTGTTTCCAGAAGACCCTCGACTCAAGAAGACACCAAGAGACGATATATTAGTACTATCAATAGACTCATAATAAAATAACATAGAATCCATAACAAACACAAAATACCATAAAATAGCAGAATATCGCAATATAAAAATATAGGATGCATGCGAAAAAAGATGTAAAGTATACTAATAACCAACAGATAAAGCCCATCATCAGTAGTTGATTAGTAGCATCCTAAGAATAACTCCTAACTGACTAATCTCACTCTAGTGCACTGTAGAAATATTCACAACTTCCCCCTAACCTACGACCTTAATGCTCGATCTCCATAATTCCTTGTTAAGGGCCATGTCCTCAATAATCCTAAGTCGCATTGCTTGATCACCTCTCCCCAATACTTCTTAGGTCTCTCTCTACCTCTCCTCATGCCCACGACAGCCAGTCGCTCACACCTCATCACCGGTGCATTAGTGCTCCTCTTCTGAATGAGCCTGAACCATCTGAGTCTTGTTTCCCGCATCTTGTCCTCCACGGGGGCCACACCCGCCTTCTCTCGAATATCTTCATTCCTAATCTTGTCCATTCTTGTATGCGCGCACATCCACCTTAACATCCTTATCTCTGCAACTTTCTTCTTTTGGATGTGTGAGTTCTTAACCGGCCAGCACTCGATCCCATACAACATGGCAGGCCTAACCACTACTCTATAAAATTTACCTTTCAGTAACGGTGGCACTTTCTTGTCACACAGGACTCTCGTCGCTTACCTCCACTTCATCCACCCCACCTCTATACAGTGTGTGACATCCTTGTCGATTTCCCCGGTCCCCTGAATAACTGACCCAGTATACTTGAAACTACCCCTCTTAGGGATGATTTGAGAGTCAAGCTTCACTTGCACTCCCGCTTCCGTCGGCTCGGCCCCAAATTTTCACTCGAGGTATTCTGTCTTCGTCCTGCTCAACCTGAAACCTTTTGACTCAAGGGTATGTCTCTAAATCTCTAGCCTCTCGTTGACGTTGCGACGTGTCTCGTTAATTAGGACTATGTTATCAGCAAATAGCATGCACCATGCACCTCCACTTGAATATGCTGCGTTATGACATCCATCACCGGGGCAAATAGTAAAGGGCAGAACGCAGACCCTTAGTGCAACCCCGTAACAACCGGAAAATGCTTGGAGTCGCCTCCTACTGTCCTAACCCGAGTCTTAGCTCTATCATATATGTCTTTAATCACCCTAATGTAGGCAACCGAGACCCTTTTAGCCTCTAAGCAGCTCCATAAGATCTCATTAGGAATACGCTTTCTCTAGGTCGATAAACACCACATGGAGATTCTTCTTCTTATTCCTATAGTATTCCACCATCCTCCTGATAAGGTGGATAGCTTCTATGGTAGATCGTCCCGGCATGAACCTGAACTGGTTGTCTGAAATAGATATTGTCTTTTGCACTCTTAGCCGAACATGAGAAATATATACATTTTTGACCGAACATAAGTCGCATCTAAAAAGGAGTTATCCAAAGCCGGCACATGGCCGAATAATGTGGGCAACCTTACCTGATTTTATCTTCAATTTGTGCTAATTTACGAGTTTTGCATGGCCTACAAATTCATTTTGCAGTTTTAAAGTTTTATGACATGCTTCTTGTGAATATATTGGGTCTTTAAAAGGTCAATATTTACACTCGTGTAATATTATTTGATTTCATATTAAATAGTAATCGAACAAATAATTACAAAGATACCTAAAAATTATTATGACAGGACATATATAACTTTAAAAAATTTAAATAATAAATAATATTTAAATTATTGAAATTATTAAAACTATAAAATAATATAATATAGTCTACACTAGAGTACTAACGAATGAATCATATACACATATATCCACAAGCCAGAAAAGTCTAAAGAATAATGGGACAGGTAACGTAATATATGTGAGCAAGTTGTGCATTTAATAGCCACCAAATTAAATAATATTAATTTTGATACCATACGAAATTTGGCTGGATAATGACACCTAACATTAATCAATGATTGTGCTTAAAATAGAAAAATAATATCTCTACCCACTTTCTTTTCCCTTCAATTCTTATCTAGTTTATCAACTGCTCTCCTTTTTTGACTTCTTGAATGAGCAAACTATAATGTGAATAAATCAATTCATAATTATTTTACTTTGCCTAGTTCAACACTTTTTAATAATCTCAAGAAAATATAATAATAGGAAAACTTTTATTTGTAGTTCTTAAAAGGTTAATAATATTTTTATTAATTTTCCTTGTTTTATCAGTCTCTATTTCTTATTTAAGGGTTCTTGGTTGAAAAAGCAATCACTTGTGATGACAGCAAAAAGAATCAATCATATCAAAACCAAAAACCCCAACTCACTTTTCTTTTATTTTCTTCCAACAAACAAGTAAATATCCAATTCTTTTCATCTTTATTATGACCAACTAAAACTAGAAAGAAAATTAAACGATATAATTCTTTTTGAAAAAGGGTTGAAGGGATCAAAAGGGTTTCTTTTTCTATTGTGACTTCTTGAAAAACAAGATTGGACATCGTGGGTTTTGCAGTTTTTTGTGTAGAAAAAAAATATATATTTCCTCTTGTCATTTAAAAAGCAGTTTTCTTGATAAAAATACTTTCCATAAACCCAAAGAAGAGGGGGGATGGAGATGATTAATTATCAGCTTGGAATGAGTTCTTATCAAGATTCTTTAAAAGTTCTTGAGGCTGATATTCAGCATGCTAATACTCTGTAAGCTTTTGCTTTCTAAAGACTTGATTTTTTTGCTTTATGGGTATCAATAATTTTGGATAGTTGTTTTCAATTTTGGATAGTTGCTTTTTCATAATAAAGGCCATGGTTCTGCTATTATGTAATTGGAGGGAGATAACAGTTACTTAATTAGTTTGGGATTTGTATTATCCTTTTTGGGCTATTGATGCTTTAATGTGGCAAGCCAATAATTTGCCTGACTTTGGTGTGAGAGCCTGTTTTTAGCTTCAGAAATGTTTTAGTTTTTTGTTATTCCTTGGAAAAAGGTTAGCCTAATTGCTTATTTATATGGTTTTGTTGAAAAGATAAGGTTTAATGATTATTAGTGTTTGTTTTCACTTTGCTCTTTGGGGGCATACTTTAAGGTTGTAACCCCTGATGGAAATTAGGATTTAAAGGCTTTTTCTCCAGCATATTGATGCTTGCACCTTTTGGCATTTGAAGCACCCTTGAGGATCAAATTTTTTGTGCATTGTTTCTTTCCTGTCTTGGATTTTTGCTCCTTAAAGGGTGGGGTGTGGGGAACGTTGGACATGATGATGATTTTGCGGCTGATAGATTTTAATTCTTGTTTCTGTCTACTCAGAATTCATTTGGTCTTGAACTGATTTGCTGGTATACAGGGCTGCTGCAATTCCAAGAGAGAAGGGAGGAGCGCGTCTTCAAATGAAACTGGCATACAATGGATTAGCTCCTGTGTTTCTGTTTTTGCTCCGTTGGATAGATAGTTCGTGCACATGCTTGCTTCCCGGTTATCTAAATCTCTTTCATGTCCTCATTTACAAGGTTTGGCCCCTGTTTCTCTTGTTCATTTTGAGTTCGTTTCTCTTTCCTTCTTTTTGCAACTAATTGTAATTCCATTCATGTATGGAATATGCATTAGAAGAGTCAATAGGTGTGTACCCTGTGTATAAGTAAAAGGTCACATGCCAAAGAGGAATCGTGAAACTCCAATTTGCTTCTGAATTTGCAGAATATTCGATATTTTTCTTTTCCGCACTTTATTAGTGACAACAACAATAGTAGTACATAATATTATCATGTAGTGGAAGCAGTCGTATATAACTTTTTACCAGCTTTTGTCATTTTTCTGACATTCCCTCTCCTTTGGCAGGTGCATACAGATGGGCGACCAAAGATATCCAGACATGGAAGGAGAGCAACTATTAGTGACTTTTATGGTTCGTTGCTCATTCTCTTATTATCCACTTAGTTTCTCACTCATTTTAGGAACAGATTCCTTACCTTAATTGTGCTTTAACCTTTGCCCTTGATAATGACAATATTGCAGGTGTTATACTTCCATCACTACAGCAGCTACATTCTAATTTGGTGGAGCTGGACAGTAGTAAAGTTGTAAATCATGGCATAGGAAGTTCTCAGAAGAAAGTGAAAGGAGACTCTAAATTTGCCAACTTCGAAGATGAGAGAGAAGATGAATGCGGAATATGCTTAGAGCCTTGTAACAAAATGGTCCTACCGAATTGCTGCCATTCAATGTGCATTAACTGCTATCGTGATTGGTAATGTACCTGCATTTTCTTGAGAAGAAAGAATCCTATCTACATTCTCTCTATTCATCTCTTTCACTATTTTGGGAGCTTGGCTGAGAAAGATCTTACTTTCTCTACCTTGCAGGAATACAAGATCAGAGTCCTGCCCCTTTTGCCGTGGTAATTTGAAGAGAGTTAAGTCTAGAGACTTGTGGGTCCTCACCTGCAATGAAGAAGTTGTTGATCCAGAGACTGTTTCCAAAGAGGATTTAGTGCGTTTCTATCTATATGTTAACAGCCTGCCTAAGGATTCTCCTGATGCGCTGTTCTTGATGTATTATGAATACCTAATATGACATTAAGCATTTGAGATAAGTAGTGTACAGATAGAGAAAGAAAACCTTCAAATGTACATAAATTCTGGTGGGAGTAATTCTTCTAAATTTGATAGAGAAATAACCACCTCCATTATTGTCTTTGTCTTGGCGTTTAAGCCAGCCTCATGATCAATAAAAATTCTCCAAAATTATGTCCCAGAGCTCCTTCCTTAGAATTTTGCATCAATTACATCTGTTATATCACCATCCATGGATGGTTAGTGCATAACCTTTACTTCTGATTGTTGGCAAATTATACCTTCTTTTTTATGTACACCTTTTGCTAAATCTTTGGAACGATGTAAAAAATACATGCTTCCTACAATTCTCTGTTTTAGCAGTGCAGGTAAAACAACATATACAGCAATATCATGTTGAAGGTGGGGATTGGAAGGAAGATAAAATTTTGGACAGATAGTTGGACTGAGACAGGGAGATTGAAGGATGAATTCCCTACTCTCTGCAGTTTAGCCCTAAACAAAAATGTTATGTTTGGTGACTTTTTTGTCATCTCTGAATGGCATCTATAGTTTAGAAGAACCCTTAGTGATTCCAGATATCAATCTCCTTTTGACACTTTTGCAGCCAATTACTTTTGATGACAACTTGATGAACTCTTGAACTTGGCTTGCTAGCAGCAGTGGCTTCTTCTCTATTAAAACGTTTCTACAATCTTCTCCAAAAGCTCTATAGTAACTGGAATAGCAATTGGCATTGGAAGATGACATGGAGGACAAAACAATACACCCAAAATTCCCTGCTTTGGCCGGGATGCTGTCGAGGGAGCATGTCTTAGCCAATACAATTTGCAGTGAAGAGGATTCTCTATTTGCAGCAGATGTTACTTGTGTGACAACTGACAAAGAATCCATCAGCCATTTAAACATCTTTGGTGTTTACTTGGTGATGTGACAGAATATCAAATTCTTACTGTCAGATTGGCAAGGACAATGAATTGATAAAAGACTAAAACAAGTTTGGAAGGCCATCCCCGTATGCATCATGTGGACCATTTCCCTTGAGAGGAATAGAAGATATTTTGATGGGATAAAGTAGCATTCTTCTTTTGTAAAGTAAAAATGTTTACAAAACTTGCGTGTTTGGTGTAGGAGCAGTTTTCTGGAGTGTCTAGCCTATTTACAGGTAAAACCACAAAAAGCTATTGAAACGCTCAGCAAAGGAAAAGTATATTTCCAATTCTTCATTAAATTACCACATATATCAACTGGTACATGACATTACATGTGCATTTACAGTGTCAGCTTGGTTGAACACATTTATTGTACTCCACAAATTTTGTCTATCTGCTAATGATAAAAGAGGTAATCTGCCTATTGTAAAGTTTCTCGTTCTTGCAATGGAAGAAACATCTCTGAGAATAACTCCTATTATTGTCTCGCTCTCTGGATTGGTCCGGAGCGGTATTATTTGCTAGCTTACATTGAGTCCATCTACATCCCGCTCCTACTTTTGACCAGCTCACTAAAAGATGGTTGACAGAAGCCTTGATTGAGGAAAAGATCAGTGACTTTCTGATTCATTGCTTCTGTAAGATGGATACCATCCCAGCTGATAAATTTGCTAGGATTGTTGCAGCTGACAGTACCAGGTGAGCCACACAACGAATGCAAGTTGAAGTTGAGTGGTCCTCCTGTAGCTCCACAGCAAGGTTTGAAGGCTTCCTCAAATTGGTACTTCTTTAAGTTCATCATAATTGTTAGATATGCATTCCAGTAATCAGCATATAAGATATGACAATTAGGATTTAATCTACGGAATCTTTCCAATCTCCTTTGCAGGATCTGGTTGTGGACCATTACTGCTGTGTTGACAGCTGCTGCACATCCCATATGATCAAGAGCAGCTTTCAGTGGACATAATGAGATATGTAGTGGGAGGCATCCTATTGGTGGTAAGCCTTGAACTACGATGTACTTTGCTCCACTTCCAAGCAATGCCTATACATATTAATGCTGTCTACTTAGCATTGCTGTGATGTGTAGTAGTAGAAATTGTTTTCTGCTGCGGGGAAGAAGAAGAAACAAGTAGTTTTGTCTTGAACATTAAAAACATAAGTTTATTTTTTTTATTTGTCTTAAGGACAAAAATAACCTTTACCAGACGTCTCATGTCGAGGGCAATATACTTACTAACCTTAGCTTAGCTACTGTATTACTTATATACTTTGATGTTTGGAATTGTAGTGACCTGATGATAGGAGTAGTTATATTGTACACTTAGCTTAGACTCCTAGTGTAGCTGAATTTTGGAGGTAAATGGTCTACATTTACCTGGCTTTGTAAAGATATTTTCTGATTAATAGAAAGTCTGTTTAATCAAAAAAAAAAAAAACCTTTACCATAAATTTATATTTACTATCCCCATACTACAAACAAAATCTCATGAACTTGTTCCTTCTCTATGTGATTTTAATTTTTAAATTTAATCAAATGAAATAATTTTTTAATTAAAGTCTCTCATAATAAACATTTTAAATCATTCGTCTATGATATTAATAGTATTTGTAAACTTTAGCTTTATCACTTTGTAATTTCACACTCAAAATCACTTTTGTAAAGATTGACCTAAACAAATTGTTCTTTTAAATCGCATTTCAAATGACTTGGCCAAACACAAACTACAACTTTTTCTAAAATGGCATTTGACAAAAAGCACCTTTCAAAATGAGCAGATTTGAATGTTTGACCAAACAGACTTTAATACGAATGCATAAATAGTACAATGTCAAAGCTTTTATTGAAACACTTTTCATGTGCATACCTCGATTAGTCTGCTAACTTGATCGACAGACTGCTGTGTGAGCCAACGTGTAGGTAAAGCAGACCCTTGTATACGAGCGTAGTCACTAACACCAACAGAGCCTATCCAGAAGAGTGCATTCTCCAATTCAGCCTTACAACTTTTTCCACTTTTATCTGTACATCCCATCTGCTGCTTCAACTTATTGAACCAATCGATCTGAGTTTGAAAGTTCAAGGGAATTCCTTTCCAAAATAGGTTAGTAATATTTTGCAGCGAGAATTTCTCTTTGGGAAGAATTGTTGATCCAGCTATTGCAAAATTGACCCCAGATGTGAAATTTATAGAGGTACTTTGGAAGGGTGGCAAATGTGGTAGATTAAGAGCATCACATAGAAAATCCACCACCAAGTGGCCATCACATAAACCATTCTCCGATTTTGCTGAAATGCTCGTGCTTTGAGTGAAATTCACCTTGAGACCACCCACTAATTTAGCATTTCCGGTATCAGTATAGGAATCTCCAAATGCATAGACCTTGTGGAAGCATCCTATATAGTTATTATGCTTAGTGGAAGTATCTTGAGCAGGGGAAGAGTTACCTGTTATAAAATAAAATAACTGTATGTCACATAAAAGCTTCACGGCATGAAACAACTTTCTTAAAGAGACATTGCCCTTACATTGTTTGTGAAAATTCAGACACTGCCCTGAATTTTAATTTAAATTAAAATTAAATTTTAAGAAACTGAAAATACAAAGTCTTTAGGGTGTGTTTGCTATGACATAAGTCATTTTCTAGAAAATATTATCTGGTAATTGACTTATTTTCTTGTGAAAAAATACTTTCTGGTATTTGGTTGGAGAGTGGAAAATACTTTCCGAAGAGAAAACATTTATTTAAGATTGGTAAGAAGATTTACAAACTGGATAGTGTCTCAAAGATTGATAATAATGTCTAAGTGTTGGTTAAAATAATGATAGGACATTAAGGATTCAGACTTATTATTGCGTTGCGTTGGGCTATGTTGCGTGGACTCTCCAAAATGCTGCCGCACCCGTGTCGGATCCTCCAAAAATGCACTACTTTTGGAGGATCCGACACGTATCCAGCGACATTTTCGAAGAGTCGGAGCAACATAGGCATTGGGCGACATGCCCACTGATATATAACATGAGCAAGGGAAGAATTACCAGGCTTGGTGGGAAATTGATGGCTGTTATTATGAGCTGGGATTGAATTACCAGGCTTGGTTGGAATTTCATGGCTGTTATTTTGAGGAGGGGAAGAGTTACTGGGAATTTCATGACTGTTGTTGTGAGGAGGGATAGAATTTCCAGGCTTGGTTGGAATATTTTCATGGCTGTTGTTTTGAGGAGGGAAAGAATTTCCAGGCTTGGTTGGAATATTTTCATGGCTGCTGTTGTTTTGAGGAGGGAAAGAATTTCCAGGCTTGGTTGGAATATTTTCATGGCTGTTGTTTTGAGGAGGAGAAGAATTACCACCAGGGTTAGTGGGAATGTTTTCATGTGTATTGTTATGAGCAGAGGAACAATCACAAGGGGGCTTGTAATGAGCATATGAAAAGGAGAAAAACAGGCAGAAACAGAAGAATAAGGTAAGAGGAAGATGTGGGTACAACATAATTGGTCCTTTTATTTTTTGGTACTAAGTTTGACTGTGTTTTTATTTTTATTTTTATTTTTTTGGTAATAAGTTTGTGTTATTCAAGTGAGGTATGCTAACTAGCAAGAAAGCTATTTATAATAGCCAGTTTGAAATAAGAGGCTAATTTTGTAGAGGGCCTCCTTTGTTATAGAGAATCACAGGTGGTCATTCTTTTAGGCCACAACAAAATGTCATGGAACTATGAATATGAGTTAAACTAGGATCTCACTCTCTCTCTCTCTCTCCCCTTCTATCTCTCATTATCATGTATCCTTAAAAATCATCATATCATCATTCATACACACTTTCTTTCTATATATACATAAAACTTAAGTGAAAAATTAAATTATTAATATATCCTTCAAAAGCTAAATGGCTTTGTTACCCTCCAAATAACATATTTGTATAAAGATGTAAATATAGCAAGAAAGACGACGCGGGACATGTTTTAATGGACTTACAATATCTACTGTCAAATCTTTCTATAAGAGCATTAATATGTAACATCATCTCGCTATAAAAGTAAAACTTTGTTGGAACTAATTTTAATGTTATGTTATAATATATGTTCTCTGTAACATTACTTTGCTACAACATTCAAAAATATTCACAATAAACGAGATTGTTATAGATAGGTTTGACTGTACTATTATTATTATACTCTTTCAATGACATGTAATTCAACTAGAAGTGAGTTACAAACTGAAAACTTATTCCTATATAATTTGGACTGCAAATCCAAACTAGACATGAGTTAAATAAACTAGCAAATATCGAATTACAAACCATTATAATTTTCCAATTTCCACTACACCTTTAAATTACTCTTCAACACTAATCAATCCCTGTATGTCAAACAAACTTTCTATTATTTAAAAATGTTGGATGCAATCCATATTTGTGGAGCAGGTTGCTGGCTTCTGATGTTTCTTTTAACTTAAAAGTCACTACAAAGGAATATCAATATTAAAAAAAGTTTCATGACGATAGAAGTTGCACTAAACAATTGGAACATGGATGATAGCATTTACACTAATCTGCAATTTGAGGTATATATCTTTGAAAGAGCATTATATATAAACTACCTTCCGACATTCATGAGGCACTTATGGACTTTTACACCATTAGTTTTTTTTGAACTTGAAATAAAATACAAACTTGAGTTGAAACTTCCAATAAATTTACATTGTACAAATAGATTTCACATTTTCTAGAAGCTAACTTCTTATAATACCAATACGTGTATCACATTTTCCAAATCTAATCTTTGCAATTTTGATATTTTATCTTTTTGTTCTCATTTTTTTCAAGATTAACTTTTAGATTTTTACAAATACATACATCCCGATATTTCTTTGACATAGACAAAATATAGAGAAGGGCTTGCTTTTCTTTGAAATTTTTTAATCTCAAATCTAGCAAGAGTAAAATTGCATAGCCCGATCGATCAAAGATAATGATTGCTTCTCAGCAACACCTGGAATCACAAACACAAATTACTGAACCACCAGACACAGGATCCATGCAAATAGAGGATACAAACACGCACACAAAGCTGGCAACTTTTCTTCAAACTCTACTAAGGCTCTCCATGGAGGCCCATGGTTCATATTAAACTATTTTTTAACAGTACGAAAGTGGAAGCCAAAATTTAAAGCATCATCTACACAGCTCACATACTCGGTTATTTGGGTTAGACTTCCTGAACTGCCGACATAATTCTATGATTTGGAAATATTACACAGAGTTAGCTCGAGATTAGGACAATTATTAAAGATAGATACATGTACTTCAACTACAACAAGGGGAAGGTATGCACATATTTGCATAGAAGTGCCTTTGAAAAAAACCTTTAAAAACTCATCTACATATAGAAAATCACAGGAAAAATCTACTCTACGAAGGACTTAACCTCCTCTGCACAAATTGTGGAAGGTTTGGACATACAACAAATAGTTGTTCCAGAGTGGTCCAACCATCGCAAGAACAAACTATGAAGAGCCTGGCTTCAGCTTCCAATAGACTGCCAAATCCTAGCCAACTACATGACAATGAATGAAAATGTGGCTTTAGTGGCGGCGCTATCATTAGGGTAACCCTCAGCAGTTAAGCTCTCTAACCCTACTACAACTCAATTGCGTTGGGTTAATTTTCAAAAACCACCAACGTTTCACAAGCCCAATACAGAGGACACTAATAAATTTGATTCCCTCTCTGGTTTTGGGTCTACTAAAGTAGAGTCCGCCCAAATGTGTACAAGCCCAATATAAACTAATCTAATTAGTGAATATGTGCCTACCATAGGAATTCCAAAACGGCAGGCCTCTATAGTCCAATCACCACACGACTTTATCAGACCGACCTCCTTGCCCAATTAACTAATGAATAACCCTAAGCCTATATTACTTGAACCATACCCTCACAATTTAGCCTACTTAATCAACCATCCCAAGTCTACTCGGGAAGCACAGCCACCTCAAATATCTTCTCCACGTAATCAAATAGTGACCCCCCAAAACCAATCCCTAATCGACAAATTCATTAAGGAAGCCTCATATCATAGCCACATCTGTTCCATCACTAAACTCAAATCAATCCATATTGCATGCTACAATAACCTCTTTTACTATAGATAATATGCTTCCTCAAGTTCCATGCAAACACCATGATGACACTTCATGTGAAGCCCATCATGACACCACCACTAACCTGTTATTCTTCTCAGATAATACACCATCAGTATTTTAAAACAAACTACACCAATACTTCTCCCTCCCCTACTGTTACACAAAACCTATCTGAGACTATTAGCAATACAGAGACCATCTTTTCTAGGCAACAACCAAAATTCATTCATGAGATAGAACACACAAAGAAACAATTAGTTCTTCCATCTCCCAAGGTTAAACATGCTAGGACCTCAGTTACCACATATCTTAACTCCGCTAATCTACACATTCCAGCTGATGTCAATGGATTTTCCACTCTAATCTTGGATGGAAATGGGCTTGCAAAGGTATGCACTAATATTCACCATGGAGTTGAACAATCAGGAGGTTGTTCTACTAGTCCAAAACCCTACACACTTAGCAGAGATAGTGACAGAAAGGGATGAGACTACGAATGGAAAGCCTACAATCAATACCAATGGTACACGATCCAGACCTCACTTTCTATTGGAGCACCATGCATCCACTTCAACTCAGCCTCAGTGGCCATAACCCATGAGTCCAACTTGGAACCCAACTGTCAATCTCCTACCTTTCTACCCCATCATCTCATGGGATATGTCTATGCCCCTTGGTTTCAACCACTCAATTCCTTCAACCCACTATCTCCTTACTTGAGTCCATTAAGTCAACTAGAGACTCACCCCACAGGACAGTCCACAACAATCTCCACACGCACTCGACAGTCAAATAAGGCAAGAACTAGTAGAAATACTTGCAGAGATGAGGGAGACTATAACAGAGTTTTGGTGGTTAAAGGGCATTTAGTTTTACAACCTCAAAAAACAATTAGAAAAAAAGTTTATTCTAAAATGTCCATTAAAGTTGGTAACATGCAGTCTCAACTTTCGTCAAACGACCAATCCAGAAGTAGGGAAATACGCCATGGTGATCATTTTAATGCTTTTTTAGCTTTCTGTGAGTCTGGATCAGACGACATCTCACGTTGTCCACCCAATGACTCAAGCTCTAATAGGCCAGATCACTAACCCTAACTCCTGTATGAATTTCTTAGTTTGGAACTGTAGGGGATCACACAATCTAGAATTTCAATGACATTTTAGGTCTCTACTGGATAATCATAGGCTAGTGCTAGCTATTTTGCTTGAACCACACATGCAAGACCATACAAGTCTTTGAGAAGATTTTAATTTTAGCAACATATCCCAAGCCCCTGCTAAGGGTCTCATAGGTAGTCTAGTAATGCTATGGAATGCAGATCATATTAATATGATGGAGATGAGAATCTCCGACCAAGAGATACATTGCATGGTCCATATATATCTAACTAAACCTTATAGCAGGGTATTATCTGCAATCTATGCTAGTCGTTACTACAATTTACGTGATATTCTTTGGAATAACTTAATTAATTTGCACGATACTATTTGTATGCCTTGGCTAATAGGAGGTGAGGGGGCCCTTCCTACTGTAAATAATAGAGCAGATAAATTTGTTAAATGCCTAAATTATTGTAAATTAATTGATCTAGGTTATCAAGGTAGTTGTTTCACATATACAAACAAATAGAGGCATGGTCACACAATCTTAGAACGACTTGATAATTTTTTAGCAAATTATGAATGGCTAAGTTTATATCCAGAAGCCACAGTGAGGCATATTCCATGCACGCATTGGGATCACTGTCCGCTTTTAATTACTTTAGAACCTGCATCTTCTATACTACATAAAATATTTAGATTTGAAACCATGTGGGCATCACATCCACAATTTCAACAAATCATTCATCACACATGGTCTGATGACCAGCCTCTCCTTTCTACTATTAACAAATTTAAGGCACTAGCCATTAGATGGAATCAACACACTTTTGGTAATATATTTTAACCAAAAAAAAGATATTAGCTAAACTAAGAGGCATACAATCTTCTATCCATTATCCCACAAGTATTTTCCTCCAAAATTTGGAAAATCAATTAACATTCGATTATAGTACATATTGCGCTTAGAAGAAGAATTTTGAAAATTGAAATCTCGTATTAATTGGTTAAATGAGGTAAACGCCAACACTAAACTCTATCACATGTCAACCCTACATAGATGTTGGTGGATACATAGATGTTGGTGGAATAGAATCAATGCTTTTCAGGATATGGTGGGCAACTGGATCTTTAACCAAAATGACTTGCAAACATCGATTCTTAATTATTATACTAAACTATTTACAACTCAAGAGATGCTTTCCAATAGAATTCATCAAGATACATATACTTGTCAGCTTTCGTTCAATGACATCCGTAGAATAGATGAGCCTCTTCGTCAAGAAGAAATTCACTGTGCGCTATATAGTTTTAACACTATAAGGCTCCAGGTCCAGATGGGTTATATCCGTTCTTCTACCAAAAATACTGAACGGATATAGGAGGAAAAGTTACTCAGTTCTTTGAGGACATTTTCAATACAAAGATCATACCTCCAGAACTAAATAAAACTCTCATTTGCCTTGTACCTAAAATAAAACATCCTACTAATAAACAACCTTACCGACCTATTAGTCTATGAAATATGTGTTGGACTTTTAAGCCATTGGGCTTTAAAGATGAGTAGTGTGAATTGGGTAATGGTGGGAAATTAAATGGATTGGATTGGGCTTCAAAATTTGGCCCGGTTTATTTGGTTAAACTAGTTGACCCAGTTTGATAAATAACGTTGAAAGAACGTATCTTCCTATCAGGTGTCTATTCACAATGAACAGACACCATGAAGAGGCACCATACCTTTTCACAAAGCCAACAATTTCCTATAAATTCAGGCATGGCTTTCATTCTAGATATTCAGAAATTCAGAAACCAACAAATTACTTTCCCTCTCTCTGCAAGTTCATTAATCCAAAAATTCTTGAGCTTTCTCGTTCCTTGAAAACCGTAAGTGTGATTCGCTCCGCTCTTTGAGTTCGTTGGTATCCTGCTTCTTGTATTGCCACAGTCGCAGGAAGGTTATTCCGTTTTATCCTGGGAGGATTTAATCCATTACCTTGACAACTGTGAGGGGTTAAAATTCCTTAAGGACACACACGCAAATTGTGAACTCGGAATTATATATTCTATTTCTCCTTCCTCTTGTTTTTCCTTAACCGTGTTGATTTTGATAATACATGTTGCCTAACATCTTAATAATTTTACTGTTTATTATGTTTGTCTTAACGTGTATTTGCTAGAACTTGAGAACAAAAGGATAAACAAAAATTTGAACCAAACGATGCGGCTGATCGTTGCGTCTTCTCAAAGTTAACGTCAATTGTAAAAGAATAGTATTACATTGTTTACTGCCCCTTTTATATTTTATTGTTCCTTGAAATTTGTTTTGTTTAAGAGTAAAGGAAAAGGAACAAAAATCATTTACTGCTGTTTCAATTGTTTCTTAATTCTGATTGGTTAAAACTTTACAATTGTTTAAGAGACACTTTTGGTATTAGTGATAGCTTCAGTTCACAACGTTTCAGTGTGCTATGTTATTTTGGATAGCAGTAGCAATTTAATTTAATTTATTTTGCAGTATTAATTTCTACCGCAAGTTAATTTTTTTTTTTCCGGCATTGTTTTGCATTAATTTGGAGACTAAATCCTTGTTGCTTTCTACTCCATTAATTATTTCTCTCCGGTTTAAAGTACATAAAAACTTTGCCGGAATAATAAACGTACGGGTTTGAAGTATATAAAAACTTCACCATTGTTACGTGTTGTATGTTTGGTTTGGTATTCAGTTTGAAGATATAAAAACTTCACTGATTTAATAAATTTCTGTATTGTTTTTGACTTTTTCGGCATTGTTTTACATTAACTTGGAGACTAAAGCCTTGTTGCTTTCTACTCCATTAATTGTTTCTCTCCGGTTTAAAGTACATAAAAACTTTGTCGGACTAATAAACGTACGTGTTTGAAGTATATAAAAACTTCACCATTGTTACGTGTTGTATGTTTGGTTTGGTATTCAGTTTGAAGATATAAAAACTTCACTGATTTAATAAAGTTCTGTATTGTTTTTGACTTTACATAAATATGACGAATGAAAACCAAACTAATGGAAATGTTGCGGGAACGGGTGCTACTATGACGAGTGTGGCTGCATCGTCAAGCCGTTCTACTCCGGCCCATGCTATGGCACCGGCAGAAAAACCCGGAAAATTTTCCGGTATTGACTTCAAACGCTGGCAAATGAAGATGCTCTTCTATCTTACTACGTTGAGTTTGCAACGTTTTATCAAGGAGGATCCTCCGGCCATGGCTGAGGATACTCCGGACAATGAACGACTTGTTGTAACTGAAGCATGGAAACATTCTGATTTCTTATGCAAAAATTACATTTTGAGTTGTTTGGAAGATGGTTTGTACAATGTCTATAGTGTCATGGAAACTTCAAAAGCGTTATGGAATGCGCTTGAGAAAAAATACAAGACCGAAGATGCATGACTTAAGAAGTTCGTGGATGCAAGGTCCCTGGATTTCAAGATGATTGACACTAGGTCGGTCATAACACAAGTCCAAGAACTACAAGTCATTGTACATGACCTCCTTGCTGAAGGTATGACCCAAATCAATAATTCTATTAATAAGAACTACAAGTCATTGTACATGACCTCCTTGCTGAAGGTATGGTCATTAATGAGGCCTTTCAAGTTGTTGCTTTCATTGAGAAACTACCTCCGTTGTGGAAGGATTTTAAGAATTATCTTAAACACAAACGGAAGGAGATGACTCTAGAAGACTTGATTGTTCGTTTGAGGATAGAAGAGGACAACAAAAATGCTGAAAAGAAGTCACGTGAAAACTCGACAATTGTGGGGGCAAACATTGTTGAGAAGGCACCACAAAATAAGAAGAGGAAAAAAGCTTCTGGACCAAAGAATTACCCAAGCAAGAACAAGTTCAAGGGTAATTGCCACAACTGTGGAAAAATTGGGCATAAGGCGGCAGATTGTCGTGCGCCAAAGAATGATAGGAAGAAAAAAAATCAAGCCAACATGGTTGAAGATGAAATGGAAGACTTGTGTGCCATGTTGTCCGAATGCAACTTGGTAGGAAATCCGAAAGAGTGGTGGATAGATTCTGGAGCCACCCGCCATGTTTGTGCTAACAAGGAATTATTTTCTTCTTATGTCCCCGCAGGTCCCGACGAGACTATCTTCATGGGAAATTCATCTACGGCCAAAATTGAAGGAGTTGGCAAGATTGCGTTGAAGATGACGTCTGAAAAAATAGTGACTCTAAACCAAGTCCTCCATGTTCCAGAAATTCGCAAGAATCTTGTGTCTACCTCACTTCTTGTCAAGAATAGATTCAAATGTATTTTTGTTTCTAATAGTGTTGTAATTAGTAAGAACGATTTGTATGTTGGAAAAGGTTACCTAAGTGAGGGCCTTTTCAAGCTAAATGTAATAGCAGTTCCAATCAATAAAGTGAATGCTTCTTCTTACTTGCGTGAGTCAAACACTTTATGGCATGCGCGTTTAGGTCACGTAAACTTCAAAACATTGCGAAAGATGATAAATCTAGAAGTATTGCCAAAATTTGATTGCGTTAATTCTAAATGTCAAATATGTGTGGAATCAAAGTATGCTAAGAATCCTTATAAGTCCGTTGAAAGGAATTCAAGTCCTTTAGACTTAATTCACACAGATATTTGCGATATGAAGTCAACACCATCTCGCGGTGGAAAAAAGTATTTTATTACTTTTATTGACGATAGCACGAGATACCACTATGTTTTTTTACTTAATAGTAAAGATGAGGCAATTGATGCTTTCAAGCAATACAAGAGTGAAGTTGAAACGCAACTAAACAAAAAGATCAAAATGATAAGAAGTGATAGGGGTGGCGAATATGAATCTCCTTTTGAAGAAATATGTTTGGAAAATGGCATTATTCACCAAACAACAGCTCCTTACTCTCCACAATCTAATGGAATTGCGGAGAGGAAGAATCGAACGTTAAAGGAGATGATGAATGCATTGCTAATAAGTTCTGGCTTACCACAGAACTTGTGGGGGGAAGCTATACTTACAGCTAACCGGATAATCAACCGTGTACCTCATAGTAAAACACAATCCATTCCTTATGAGAAGTGGAAAGGAAGGAAGCCTAGCTTGAAATACTTCAAAGTGTGGGGGTGTTTAGCTAAGGTACAAGTTCCTAAACCTAAAAGGGTTAAGATAGGTCCAAAAATGGTTGATTGTGTATTTATTGGATATGTAACCAATAGCAAGGCATATCGTTTTCTGGTTCATAAATCAGAAAATCCTGAGATTCACATTAATACGGTAATAGAATCAGATAATGTTGAATTCTTTGAAACTATTTATCCGTATAAAAAGGAAAGTGAAGTGACTTGCCAAAAGTCAAAACGACCTCGGGAGGAAATAACAGATGGTATGCCTAATGAAGAAAATCCGAGAAGAAGTAAACGTCAAAGGACATCTACTTCATTCGGTCCGGATTTTTTGACTTTTCTGTTAGAAAATGTGCCTCGTACCTTCAAGGAAGCAATGTCTTCCTCAGAGGCACAATATTGGAAAGAAGTTGTCAATAATGAAATAGAATCCATATTGAGCAACCATACGTGGGAATTGGTTGATCTTCCTCCAGGTAACAAAACGTTGGGTTCTAAATGGATTTTCAAGAAGAAAATGAAAGACGATGGTACTATTGACAAATAGAAGGCAAGACTTGTCGTCAAAGGATTTGGACAACGAGAAGGTCTTGACTATTTTGACACATACTCACCGGTAACAAGAATTACATCCATTCGGATGCTAATCGCGTTAGCCGCCTTGTATGATCTTCAAATCCATCAAATGGATGTGAAAACAGCCTTCTTAAATGGTGATTTAGAGGAAGAAATCTACATGGACCAACCCGAGAGGTTTGTGGTTCCGGGAAAAGAAAAGAAGGTGTGTCGACTTGTTAAGTCCCTTTATGGACTAAAACAAGCACCCAAGAAATGGCATGCGAAATTTGACCAAACAATGTTGTCAAATAGATTTAAGATTAATGAATGTGATAAATGTGTTTACATTAAAAACGTTCCAAATCATATAGTTATTGTTTGCTTATATGTTGATGATATGCTAATAATGAGCAAAGACGTTGCCGACATTCAAACTACTAAGCGCATGCTTGCTAGTAAGTTTGATATGAAAGACTTAGGAGTTTCCAATATAATTCTAGGAATTAAAATCCAAAGGACTCCTCAAGGTCTAGCTTTGTCTCAATCACATTACGTGAAAATGGTACTTGAAAAATTTAAACATTTGGAATTTAGAAGTGCAAGGACTCCAATTGACTTAAACCATCATCTTATGAAGAATAAAGGTGAAAGTACATCTCAATTGAAGTATGCTCGTGTGTTAGGAAGCTTAATGTACATCATGAACTGTACACGACCTGATAAAGCTTGTGCGATAAGTAAACTTAGTCGATTCACAAGTAATCCCAACAAACATCACTGGGTGGCAATGAAACGAGTTCTGGGATACTTGGAGTATACTCAAGACTACGCTTTGCACTACAATAAATATCCCGCAGTTATCGAAGGATATAGTGATGCAAATTGGATAACCGGCTCAATAGAAACAAAGTCCACAAGTGGATATGTGTTTACGGTTGGTGGAGGAGCAATATCTTGGAAGTCTTCTAAACAGACGTGTATTGCTCGCTCTACAATGGAATCAGAGTTTATAGCATTGGATAAAGCCGGTGAAGAAGCTGAATGGCTTCGGAATTTTTTAGAAGACATTCCGTTCCGGCCAAAACCTTTGGCTCCTATTTGCATACATTGCGATAGTGAGGCTGCAATAGGACGGGCAGGGAGCGTTATGTATAACGGAAAGTCTCGTCATATACGGCGAAGACATAATACCGTTAGACAACTACTTTCTAGTGGAATTATCACTATTGATTATGTAAGATCAAAGGATAATGTTGCGGATCCGCTTACAAAAGGCTTAACTAGAGAGGAGTTGAGAAATCATCTAAGGGAATGGGACTATGGCCGAGGACAAGTCAACATGGCGGTAACTCTACCTAGAATTTTGGATGTTCCGAGATCTAGGTTCAAGGAGCTCAAACAAAGTTGTGATTGACCGGTTCAACATTGTCAAAATAAAATCTTTGGTCCATTCTCGTGATGAAGACAATGTTCAGTAACAAGGATAGAACTTTACACGTTCTTTAATGATTACCTAAATTTGATGAGGTATCTATCAAATAGTGTCAATCTAAAGGATTACATGTTTAGGAATCACCTATGTAAGTGTGAAGTGTAAGCCGCTTCAAGGAGAATTCTGTAAGGCCAATTCTCTACGCACTTATGAGACCAGGCGGTGTTCATGGCTGAAACGAACACAATAATGAGAACCAAATGACGGTTAAGGGTCGATTGTGTGACATATGGTTGTCTAGGTATACACCAACGTTCGACGGTTCAAAGATATCAAATCTACCGATTGACCGAGTATATCCGACATATGTTCACTATGGAAAGTTCAAAGGGAAACCTACTTATCCAGATGCGATCGATCTTTTCTTGCGAATCACACAATTTCCATGTTTTTTTTTCTATATAGCCATTCCCCATTCATGTGGAGGATTGTTGGACTTTTAAGCCATTGGGCTTTAAAGATGAGTAGTGTGAATTGGGTAATGGTGGGAAATTAAATGGACCGGATTGGGCTTCAAAATTTGGCCCGGTTTATTTGGTTAAACTAGTTGACCCAGTTTGATAAATAACGTTGAAAGAACGTATCTTCCTATCGGGTGTCTATTCACAATGAACAGACACCATGAAGAGGCACCATACCTTTTCACAAAGCCAACAATTTCCTATAAATTCAGGCATGGCTTTCATTCTAGATATTCAGAAATTCAGAAACCAACAAATTACTTTCCCTCTCTCTGCAAGTTCATTAATCCAAAAATTCTTGAGCTTTCTCGTTCCTTGAAAACCGTAAGTGTGATTCGCTCCGCTCTTTGAGTTCGTTGGTATCCTGCTTCTTGTATTGCCACTGTTGTAGGAAGGTTATTCCGTTTTATCCTGGGAGGATTTAATCCATTACCTTGGCAACTGTGAGGGGGTTAAAATTCCTTAAGGACACACAAGCAAATTGTGAACTCGGAATTATATATTCTATTTCTCCTTCCTCTTGTTTTTCCTTAACAATGTTGATTTTGATAATACACGTTACCTAACAATATGATCTATAAACTTATTACCAAGATAATTATTAATAGGCTTAAGCCAATCATTAGCAAAATTATAGGTCCTACACAAGCAAGTTTCCAGCAAGGGAAAAGAGCCTCTGACGATGCTATAATAGTACATGAAACTTTAAATTACTTTGCTAAAACGAAGGGCAAGTATCCCTAAATGCTTTTAAAACTTGATTTAGTAAACGCATTTGATAGGTTGGAATGGTTTTTGATAAGAAAGACATTGCTATATTTCAACACCTACACCTATGATAACCTTAATCATGTCATGTATTACAACAACTTCTATTTCTATTTTAGTTAATGGGTCTAGAACTCAGTACTTCTCACCGACAAGAGGTATACGTGAGGGAAATCTTCTATCACATTACTTATTTATAATGCGCATGAAAATATTTTCACGTAGCATATCCATCTCTGTAGACTATCTCCAATGGCAGCCAGTTCGACTATCCAAAGCAGGAACGGATCTGTCACACCTTTACTTCGCAGATAACATTATCCTATTTTACAAAATCACTACCAAAAGTTGTCATGATATAATTGATGTCTTGAATCAATTCACTCAACGCTCCACACAAAAAATCAATTTTGAAAAATCTTATGTTTTTTTTCTCAAAAAATTGTAATACCTCTAATAAAGAATTTGTCACATGCTCCTTCAACATCAAGGAAGGAACTTATTTTGGAAAATACTTAGGATTTTCTATTTTCCAAGCGAGACTTAAAAATATAGACTTTAAATTTCTCTTTGAAAATTTTAAAAATAAGCTCGCAGGATGGAAAACTAATTTTCTAACAGTGGCATGAAGAGCTACTCTAATAAAATCGACTCTAAATAATTTACCAAGCATAATATGCAATATATTCGTATCCCTGCGAACCTAGTTATAAAATTAAAAAATATCAGCATAATTTTCTATGGGATACTACTTCAACAAGAAAAAATTACACCTTCTTAGGTGGAATGTGGTTACAATTTCAATAGAAGCAGGAGGCTTAGTGTAAGGCCCCGGAAAATTTCGCTAAGTACCTGGGATCTCGTGGTAGGGTTATTATAATATTTATCTATGATATTAACATGGTGTGAATCATTTAGATTTGGTAAATGTATGTCTTATGGTAAGTAATTTGGGGTCCAAGGAAAGGCCTAAGTCTAAGAAAAATTGGAAAAGTTCATAATAGGCTAAAATTCCAAATGAGCTTGCACTAGACCTTATTTTGAACGATCATCTCTCCGGTTATATAAGGAATTCCGTGATGCACTACCTATCAAATTAAATCCCTATGAGTCTAGTTTCCAACGCAATAAACCGTTCGTTATTTGGAGGTGTATACAGAAAGTTATGACTATTTTACTGGGTAGGTGTCACTAGCGCGACCTTTAGCGCGAACACGCGCTAGAAGGCACGCATTTTGCGAAGTATTCTGCCTCCCTAGCGCGAACATAGCGACAACAAATTCGCGATCGCGCTAGTGGAAGGCTTTTGAATACCTCTAAAGATCGGAAATAAGAGAATTTGAGTCATTTCTCAAGCTTAGGGCTTCCTCTACACTCCCAACTCAACCAAGGCATCTAATTGCACATCTAAGGTGAGTTTTTAAGTGTGTTTTCATGGTGATTTCACTTCTCAGTCACTAGTTACAAAATGATTTTGATTGAATTTTATAGGATTTCTTCAAAATCTCAAGAACACCCCAAAGTTGTCTTTCAAGATTTGGTATACAAGAGGTAATCCTACACCTTAGACTTACATAGATGGAGTTATTATGGAAATATGAGTATGGATTAAGCATTGTCACTCATGGGATGGGGATTGAAAACCATATGTGCCTAATCTAGGTTGTGTTGGTATTGTAGAAATTGTGAAATGGGTTGTTGATGTATGATTCTTGGGATAATAGTACTATGTACACATGCATGTAAAAATTAGGTTTGTGGGAAGATTGATGAATATAAATAAGTAAAGATTGGGTTGGGAATGAAGGAAATCTTGTAAAAGAGATTTGAAACCAAGATGTTCAACTAGTGTTTGATAAAATGCTCAAATGAATTGAAATCAAGAATACCTTCCTAATTTGTGTTCAATTTTGTTATGTCTCAAGTAAATTGGGATTGCTAGAATTTGCGGAACGTCGTGTAACTTAAGGAAAGCTTAAACAAGGTATGCATGGTTAAAACCTCATATTTTAGAAATTGAGCTCTATCGATCCTTGTGTAAATGTGGTAAGACTGAACTTTGAATTCTTGCTTTGATTGACACTTTACTTGAATTGGTGTTGTGACCCTATATTTGTGAAAGATGCATTCCAATGTGATTATTGTGCTACCTTTGATAACTTGAAAAGGGTGCAAGGGATATGAATCATGTATTGAAATGCTTAGATTATAAATCGATATTGAAGAATATGAAGTATATGCTAAATGGCCTATTTCAAATCAAGTTTAAATTGTGATTAATGTGATGAATCATGAGGATTCCTCTCTATGCTTATAGCTTGAATTTCTCCCGTGTACATGACATCTTGAATTGAGTGGCTTGTTGTTGAGATTGATATTGATGCGAAATATGTGGAAATGATACAAAATGTGGGAAAGAAGCAATTGAGTCATGGAATATGGTCTAGTGCCAAATATGATGTGATAATTGAGGCCCCAAGTGCCTATGAGTTGATATATGTGAAATAAAGATTGAAATGAGATGATTAATGAGTAAGGAACAACGTCTAGGTAAGGCGGCCTAGCCGATCGGGCCGTGATCGGATACCATGACGCACACACGGTGGTATTATGCTGATATTGAATTCCGAAAATTGAGAATGAGATTATGATTGAGGTACATGTCTCAACTGAGGTAACCTAGCCAATCGGGTCGTGATCGGATTCCGCCCAAGAAAATGGTGGTATTATGAATAATGATGAACAATATCAAGTGCCCCAAACTAAGTTATGGAAACCATGTGAAAGATTATATGGTTCGTTTACTTGACTATGTGGTGACTGTTAAAGCTTTGATTGACCTTTATGATTTTTTTAATCTTGTTTGATAGTTCTTTCCAATGAGAAGGTATTTATGATTTCTTTGTTCGTGTATGATAGCTCTTTCTAACTAGATGGTGTTTAGTTATACATACTAGTACTATTCGATGGCACTAACGTCCCTTTTGCCGGGGGTGCTACATTTTTATGTGAATGTAGGTGACTCCATAGCAGATAATGCCAATCGTGTGTGGCAGAGAATCCTCCTTCCCGAAGATCTGGGTGAGCCCCTTTCTCCTTCAAGGGGTTATATTGCACATCTTCTTATTTTGGATTTTCTCTTTCGAGGTATAGCCGAAACCTTATTACCAGCATTTCTATGTTACATTACACTTCAGTTATATTTAGAGGCTCCATGGACATGTTGTGGGTAGTTTCAGATATTGGAATTAAAGTACGTATATTGATGTTTGGCAAAGACTTATAACACTTGTGATATTTTGATAATTATAATTTAAGTTGCTAAGGGAAATGAAATGAAAGTTGTAATGAAATACTTACTAAATATGATTAGTGGGTCCATATCCTATTTAATCACGAGGTTGTTTGGGTTGAATGAAACCGAACAGGCTTGTTCATCCGGGTTTACTCGGTTGAGCGCCTATCACGCTCCTCGAATTTTGGGGCGTGACAAACTTGGTATCAGAGCCTAAGGTTTTAAATTGTTCTAGGATGTCTCGGAGCCGTGTCTAGTAGAGTCCTTCTTATTGGTGTGTTGTCGACCATATCTACAAGTTGGAGGCTAGTTGGACATTTAGGAATTTCACCATTCTTTGATACTCCAATCGTGCGATAGAGCTCAAGTGAGGGAGCTAATTTCCTCTCTAAGTCTTATTCTCAAGATTGGTGACCTTGATACCATAATTCGTGAATTTGAAGCATGTAAGAAGGGATTGATCCCACCATTAAGTCCGAGTGGAATTCCCAATGACTTGTTAGCAGAATGTATTAAGTTGTGGATGGATTGGTAAAACATATCGCTAAGAGAGGAGTGTCCTTGTCCCTGTTGATGTCTCTGAACCACCAGATCATGTAGTATATCAGTATGTTACCTACATGCTTTAGGGATGTGGAGTCGAGGAGTATCGATTAAGCTATTGCCCTACCAACCTAAAGTCATTAAGGGAGTCAAATGAAAATTTCTACTCATTGTATATGTATATCCATATTGAAGAGTTCTCATAAACATAGTCTTAACGAGGTGTTGAATAACAAAACATTGTGGGTATCGAATCTTTGAACGAGACACACTATTCGTGAATCTACTCTATTGCGAATTCTCTCGTTGTGGAATTAAGTTCCATGATTATGCCCTCGAATTGAGTTATAACTCTAAGATTGATACTTCCCACTCGCTCTTCCTAAATTCTCACCAAGGGGCTATATCCGATGAATTTCTTACAAAATCTTTTTATTTAAGTGGACAAAATCTACTCGCGACAAAATCTACTTGTGTGTGCCTATTTATGCACCATCATAAAATTTACCTATGTGGTGTCAAGTTCCATGCAAAGCATCCTAGCGTCGTGATCCTTCTTGAGTCACATTTTTCCTCAGTTGTGTATATGGGTTATATGGTTTGAACAGTCAATCTACTCTCTTGCAAATATCATCATGAAATATTCTCACTGCCTAGTAGCATAAGATCATACCTTAACACTTATCACACGAGTGCATGTCAATCGTAACGGTCACCATGTGCATAAAGTCTCTCTAAAAATTGGGATCCTCACATCCCCGTCATAGGAAAATATTATGTTGCCATAACTTTTGTATACACTTGGGACATCCCGCAGTAAGTAGCTCACTTTGTCCTAGTATTGTTGTTTCTCGTGGTTAGGTTGTATATTGTAATTGGGAGTTAATATTTACTTAACTCCCAAATATTTACTTTCTCTTTACAGCTCCATAATATGTGTTCATTGTGTTCTTTAGTTAGTGAATCCATTGTGCCAATTTCCCCACACTTGTTCGATAACCATGAGAGAACATATCCTTTAATGAGTCATGGTAACACTTCCTTTCTCGTAAGGACCCCTACTAGGTTCTCCGTCAAGACCAAACACACTTTTGGGGGTTATTATAGCACAACGCATGTTTCTTATATTCTTCTGTATTTCATTAGCATCTGGGTAGTTCTCAAGTTGAAATCCACGAAGAACTTATTATGAACATCTGCAAACCCTCCATGATTATTCTCTCTTTTAGTCTGTTATATGTTCAAGAAAAACAATCTATGTTTCCTTTTAGACATTGTATTTAGTATTCTTAGCAGTTCATGAGTACAGTGACACTAGTCTTGGGTAGAGGATTTGTTGAATTTTCCGCTTTGCTATTCAGTTTTATTTAATGCTAAGACTTCTGCTTATCATCATTCAATTTCATTGTTTATATATTGTTGTCGAAGAATCGTTAAAAGGATTTGTATATTAAATGAAAAAAGTATGCAAGTTTGGCTTACCTAGCTTCTACAAGTAGGCGCCATCACGACTCCCGAGGGTAGGAAAATTTGGATCGTGACAAAGTTCGTACTGTAATATCCAAAAAATATTTACTACTTATTACATTCTAAAAGTTAAACTACTTAAAAATCAAAAGATTTTATTCTTAGCCTGAACTTTTATTCTTGCTCTTTGTATTCTACCTGGTAAAGGAAAAAATAATTAATTTGCAAGCTATAAAATAAAAATGCATCATCCGTCATGATTTTCTATGATTCATCGCTTATGATTGTAGGTTCTTTTTTTGCTTTTCTTTCTCTTCAATTTATTTTACTCTTTCAAGTTAGTTTATAAATTTCTACTCAGTTGGTTTAAAGTTTGATTAGTTTTTGTGATGAAGCAGTTTTGAATAATTTTTAGTCAATTGCTTATTTAAATTAGCGTTTTAAGATAAGCAATTTTATATATGTTCTGCTTGGTTTATATTTTCTTGAAACTTTTAGAAGTTCTATGTAATTTTGTTTTATCTTAATATTTGATTTTATATTTTTAATAAATAAAATATAAAAATTAGAGATTTATTGAGCTTACGCCTCGCCATGTATCAAATAAAATGAAGCAGTTTTATTTATGTTCCGCTTGGTTTATAATTTTTTGAAACTTTTAAAAGTTATATGTAATTTTGTTTTATCTTAATATTTATTTTAATATATTTAATTAATACAATATTAAAATAAAAAAATTATGGAGCTTAAACTTCGGCCATATCAAATAAAATGCTTACTTAGCGCTCGCGCCTTCTAAATACTATTTTTAAAAACTATGTTGTGTCATGTTTATGTTGATTGCACATTTGCACTTCACTTTTTGATAGTATGAAGCATACTATCCGACTATCACCTTAGAAAAGGCTCGGAAGTTCTTTCAACCATGTGCCAAGAAAAAGAGGAAGAGAAAAGAATATAAAGTGTACCAAATATATTCAATACTCTCCTATACTTTAAAAAAAATTATAACAGAAATATATTTATGCTATTTTTTAAATTATTTAATCATTAATCATGCCTAGAAATAAAATTAAAAACAAAAAGAACCAACTTTAGAATGGCATGGGATATTACCACTTTTAGCCCGCGCCAGAAATTATTTACATTTATAGCCGGAAAAGTGTATGAAACTTGTATAATTCTTGTATATAACATATAGAATGTATATATATGCACATACACACACTTTTAATATATTTTTTCGGCTACTATTTTTACCGCAGTTATACAGTATCATTTATACGTGGGTCAAAAACCAAATCATGGCAAAGGATTGGAGTGAAGATTGTGTGGGTTAACCAGTTTTTAAAGTGTCCAGCATTTTTAATGCTAGCCATTAGTCTATTAAATTAATACGAAAAGACAGTGTTACCCTTTCTTCTATCTCTTTTCTGTCCATGTTCTCTACCTTACCAGTCTCTCTGTCTCCCTTCTCTCCGACGAAATCTTTCTGCTCTATGCTAAAAGCCCTAATTTTTTGTTTTATTGTCTTATTGTGATTTTGGGTGAAAGTTTGTATTTTAATTGTGTTACTATACTTTTTCTTTTTCTCTTTGTTTGAATGTGTAGAATTCCTAAACCTAGAGTTCCAAGTTCAAAAAATAAGGACATGTAGTCCTAAACTTAGAATTACAAGTTTAAAATTTAAGGACAAATAGTCCTAAATTTAGAGTTACAAGATCAAAAACTAAGGGCAGGTAGTCCTTAGCATAGACTTACAAGCTCATAAATTAAGGACATCTAGTTCTAAACTTACAGTAACAAGCTCAAAAGTTAAGGATACTTGGTCCTAAACTCAGATTTGGAAGTTCAAAAATTAAGGATACTTGGTCCTTAATTTAGAGTTACAAGCACCGAAATTAAGGACGTGTAGTCATTAACTAAGAGTTACAAGCACAAAAATTAAGGACATATAGTCTTGATTCGAGTTCCAAGTTCAAAAGTTAAGGACATGTAGTCCTGAACTTAGAGTTACAAGTTCAAAAGTTAAGAACATGTATTCCTAAACTTAGACTTACAAGCTCATAAATTAAGGACAACCAGTCCTAAACTTACAGTAACAATCACATAAGTTAAGGACACTTAGTCCTGAACTTTATGAGCAGAAGGGTATTTTTGTTGCGGCGGGTAAAAGTTTATTAAAGAAGTGGCTAAAGACAAAAGATATTTTAAATAGTGGCTTAAAAGTAAATATATATCTTATTAATGGCTAACTGTGTACTTTCCCAGGATTTGAAGAACCGTTTGATTGATTGACTGATGTATGTAACTAGAACATAACATAAAATAGAGATATTCTCGGGAGGAAACTCAGATAATAGGAACAATTTCATAGATTAAAACATTTTAATTTCGAGTAAACTTGACTTCTAATAAATTAAAATTACAAATATAGGAATATGTCTATTTTATGTCATGCTAAATAAAAGGAACAAAAAGAACTTTGTAGTCTTAATATGAAATATGTCGTATTATGAATGTGCTAGGTATAGAGAAATATTTTCTAGAAAGGAATCTTCATATTTGATCCCAACTCCATCACTCAATAAGTGACACATCACTCATATACAATAATCTCACAGGAAATACTCACATCAATCTTCCGCGCCACATAGCAGAAATATTACATGATCAGTCGCCAACCGGGCGATTACCGTAATACTAGACAAGCATCCACAAGTTTAAACACAATGCATCTTCTGAAATGCATACCTTTCTCAGCTGATACCAGATAGTGCCATCATTCTCTTACACATCTTAAATCGTCTACAATATCTAAAACTCATGACCTTCCTTTCAGAACTAAACCGCAACCTTGTACATGCAAATCTAATCCCACACGGCGCACCACTTCTATCATGCTATCATCTGAAAAACATGAGGATCCCATTCTTAACTCTGAATCACAAGTAGGATAGACACCCCATCAATCGAAAACCTTCCTCTAACTCAGATATAGCAACCAAGTTTAAATAGTCATACAAATGGTCACATATTTATCACAGAATGCACATGTCCTAATCAAGGCTCAATACTAGAATAAGTGTGAATGTGTGTTCGTAACATCCGAGTATCTACCTTTGAGGCAAGCTTAGCATAACTATTCAAGTTTGCCCATCATATTCAACATAAGGTATCAATAGCCTCAATACTTCTCTAGCATGGTTTATTATGCTCACGTAGCCAATTAATAAAATAATATATAGAATCAAGTAGAACACACAATCAAATAAATCATAGAGTAAGCTAAAATATATTTTGAGTATGAATACCCATCGCACATGTATATACGATTGTCACCTCATATATACATAAGCCCTGCATGTAGCAAATAATATCAATATGTAGGAAAAAATCTAAACTAATGCTAGGCAAGACACTTACCTTAAACAAGCCAAATCAATACTCTAAAAATACCTTCTTGCGTGAATCAACCTCCGAAGAGCTCGATTCTAGCAAAAAATAACTCAATAACATCAAATAATTTAATAGGAATCAAACTCAAATGATAAAGGTCAAATCAAATACTCAAAGTCAATCAATTTGAAAACAAGTCCAACCACATAGAAGTTTCATATGAAATAACAAACCTATTCCAACTCACAAAACAACAATATGAACATGATAATATTGAAGTCAACTCTTGGTCAAACTTATAATTTTTTCAAACCTACAAATTGCCAGCTTTTGCTAAATAGTGCCAAATCAACATAGGAAACTCCAAATAAAAAACCGATCATGCGCTAAGTCCAAAATCACCATACAAACCTATTGGAATTGTCAAAACACGAATCTGAGACTATTTACACAAAAGACTGTCCTAAAATTTAAGTAATAATTAAATTTATATTGTAGTTTTAAGGATATGTGATTTAGTTCAACGCCAATTGATAAAAGGGGATTAAATAGACAAACTAAAGAGTAAAGTAGATCAAACCAGTGAGTAGGCTAAGTCTCAACCTCGACCTGTGACGGTCTCGAGGTATGATTATGGGAATAATGATAAAACAACTCTGAAAAACAGTAGGTAAAATAGCAAGAGAATAATGTACGTATATTTTCTTATCAGTGAACGGTGATCTACAAATGAATAGGATCCCCATTTGTATAATAGGGGAGTCCCAAATAAGGTACACTTCTAATTATAGTAAAAAATTATATTTGAGAGTTGTTTAATCGTAGAAGACCAATCCATTCCGAATTTACATCGTGATCCTCGGGGCATTGCGGGTATCTCACTTTTTCTGTTACTGAATCATAAGGTATCATCTCGAATCATGCTATCTTCTGACCTAGACAAATGATATCGACCTCGACATCGAAAATGAGCTTCGACCCTGAGTTCGGCGTCCTAGCCTTCTGACATGGTATCACTTTCTCCATCAAATTGGCTAGCCTCGATTTCCACCATATACAGATAGTCCCCTCGTTTCCTAGAGTGGAATGATTAGAAATGACATGAACCTCAATTTTCTGTAGACCCTAAAAATGATATCATCCCCGTGACGTAGACATTTGGAGTGTCCGAAACATCTCGCCAGTTCGGTTCCCCAAAATATTAAATGCTTGCGAGTGACTGTCTGCCACTAGTGCTGCCGAACCATCATCGTGTTCCTATAAATACATGCTCTTTATTTGAATTAAGAACTTTGCCTCCACTTTCAAATTTTCTTTATCTCTTACTCTCTTCATCGTTTCTCTTTCACAACCTATTGATTTAATGCTTTTTACAAAAATATCAAACTCGACCTCTTTCCGCTTCCTTCAACCTAAACCAATGGAGAAAACCTCCAAAATCATTCCTCAAAAGGAGAAAGATTCCTCTTTTTCTTCCTAGTTAGCCGGTGATAAAGTGTTGGCCCTTCACGATATTATTCTCGGACCCTGTGTTTTAAATAAAAACTTCAAAGTCGAGAATACGCCATTGATCCCTGGTCAATGTGAGCACATGTCAAGATATTTTGCTCGATAATGGAGAAACACCTCGAGGCTATAAAGAGAGATTGTGGTTGGGGGAAAAATGTTGTGGTACAAATCCCCGCTCCTGAGGAGAGTATCACCACTCATGTGGAGGGATTCCTAAGTGTTTACACTTACCCCTTCATTTTGGGTCTCATCGATCCAGTTATCATCAATTTCTGTAAGAGGTACCAGGTCACCCTCAGCCAGATTCACCCCTCGTTCTAGCGCATAGTGATCATGCTCCGTCTCTATTCCAACAAGGCTAAGGGGCTGGAGTTTACCCTCAACTATCTCATTTAATTATATCGACCTCGGCTTTTTCGAAGGTAGGTCAAGCTCCGGGCGACCAAGGCCTTTTTTACGAGTAACGACGAGGATAAATATCAGGGTTAGATGAGCCAGTTCGTGCGAGTGAGGACCTGCGATATCATCCAATAGGAGAAAATGCCATTCCCAGAGAAGTGGAACCCCGAATGTAAGTGACATTTTTACCCATAAGCCTACATATTCCGTTTCTGCATTATGTGATGCCTTAATCTATTTGCAGCGGTCACTTGGATGCCTCATGCGGTTACTAACTTCGAAGACTAGGTCTGGAGATTATCCTTGACTTCCTCTTATGTCAAGCGCTATTGGTGTAACTTGGCGAGGGGCAGATGGGAAACTAAACATCATAGTAAGTTCATCTTGTAAGCTTTTGATTCCTTCCCCTTTATCGGAAATATCTCTTCACTAATACTTGATTCTCCTTTATGCAGTCATTTGATATGTCTCTAAAATAAGGCCAGCTTTGCCTGGGGAAGAGACCGACTCTCCGATGTTGAAATTAGGGAGAGATAATAAGAGGGAGAGGGTCTCAGAGCTAGAGGACCCCCAAGATAAAAAGACTCCAGCTCGAAGACGTAGGAGAAATATCATTTCTGTAGATATAGAATTGGTCCACCAGCTGGGCGAAGAAGAAAAAGACAAGGGTGATGACTCGGTGTTGGTGGCTCGAGCTAAAAAGCTGATCAAAGCTCCCAAGCCCTCCGAGCTGGAGACCCTGCCTCATGATTAGGAGGCTTCAAAGATAGATTTAGGCAAAACCCCTGAATCTCCCGATGTCGAGATTGTTCCTCAGCCATCAACAAGCACGTTGGAGGGGGACGGTTCCGAGATCCCAAAGGCTGAACAGACCGCCTTGAGTGATTGCTCGGGGCCATGACAATATGTCACTCTACCTCTCTATCGTCTTATTCGGAGGAGGCCATAAGGGAGGCTCGAGCTTTATAGATTCCTGACTTAGGTGGACTTCCCAATGAAGAGGATCCCTTTCGGGATTTCTTTACCGGGGTTGATGACGCCACTGATCTCAACGATGCATCCACCCTTTTCGAAAAGGCCCAACGCCTTTTATCTCGAGTAAGTATTAATTCCCATTATTGCAATTTCTTTTCCTTCTCCTCCTTTTATCCTAGCTTGTATCTTTCTTTCTATGTAGGTTTTTACTAAGTTTAGGTCCGACCTAAGCCAATGTAAGGCCGAGCTCCAGAAGACCTCAGAGGAGAGGAATGTTTTAAAGCTCCTTTGCGGTCAAAAGGAGGAGGAGCTTAGGGACCTTCAGGAAGACTTGTACAAGGCTCATAAGGATGAGGCTGAGCTAGACAAGCAGGTAACTATCATTTTGAAAGAGCACGGTCTACTTGAACCAACTATGGAGGCTAACACTTAGTATCCTAGTTATAGAAAAAAATTGGAAAAGATCGAGCTGCTCCAAGGGGAAGTCGATCAAATCAAAGCTGGATGTAATTGATGAAAGAAGAACATGGACCACCTTGCTACAAAGAAAAAGGTTACTTTGGCCAAACTAGCATTGATCGAGGCCTAATTTTGGGGTGCTAAAGATAAAATTTCGGTCCAGGCCAAAATGATCGGTGAGCTTGAGGTCAATCTTACTGAGGCCACGGCAGAAATCGGGGAGACGAAGATCACGGCTGACAAATCTATAAATGTATACTTGGCTAATGCTGAGGATTCTCGAACATAGCTAAGGGAGGGTTCCGATTGAGAGTGACGAAGTAAAGATTTAGCCAAGTGCCAACCCCAGAGGAAGACCCTCGAGGAAATCTACGCTCGAGGTTATGACCTCTTTAAAGAGATAACTCAAGCTTAGCACTTGAAGTTGATGCCAGATTTCTTGTCTCCTCAATGCGACGATGATGATGAAGGTAGCCAAGATGGGTCCAACAACGATGAGAAGCCTAAAAGAGAAGTTGCTCCCAAGGGAGAAACCAACCCCGAGCATAATTAGGTTTTTTGCTTTTTCTTTTTGTAAGACCTTTGTCGGTCTCTTGTACATTTATTTTTTCAAATATATAAAAGAAAGTTTTTCTTGAATGCCTTCCCCATCTTTATAAACACGTTTTTTTGCCTTGTAAAAAAAGCTTTAGCACAATCTTATGCTTTGAACTGTGTGTTCGATACTTTCGTCTCTATTGGCTTCCTTGAAGTCACCATAGTCATGTTCGAATTCGAACTTGAGGCATAGACCCTTCAGGGTTTGTGTCGGATAACAATGATTCCCAAACTATAATCAAGTTATTATTTATTTAGGCTCGGGATAGTCTAACCCTTGGGTTGGGATGGAGTGATAATAATATCTAGAACTCTAAGTTTATTGGCCCTTAGCCTCTTTAGATCAGGCCGATATTGCCTCAGAATGATGGCTACTATTCCCATCTTTTGGCTTATATACTTAATAAAAATTCTTTATGCCTTAGCACGTATCTTTTACCTATTGGGTTTTTTGAGGGTTCGATATCGATTGAAACACTTCTACTTTTTGTGCCTTAACATGTTTGTGTTAAGATACTTTAATGCCTCTTAAGGATTTCTGAGGGCTGATTTTATCGAAGCCCTACTTATTATTTACCGAGGGTATCCTTTTTTAATTGTCTTTTCTAAGAATTCAAAGGCCTATTTTGATTGTGGGGTTTTGACGTCTCCGAGCCGCATTAATTTAGATGTAGCCTTTAGGTATGCCTCTTGGGCTTATTCCCCAATAACGCTTCGAACTTGTTCGAGGTGTTAGTCCCCGAGAAAGATGGCCTTGGCCTATAGAACGAGGGGCGCCTCTTTAAGGTCTTATAAATTTGAGTTCAGGTAATTCTAATATGTTGATTGTCCATGACAATCCCATAGTGTTCGAGGTTTATTTGCGTTGGCCCTTGAGCCATTTCTCAAAAAATCATAAGTATGGAGCTCGTATAGTAGCAAATATTCTTTAAGACACAAAGTTTTTTATCTAGAAAGAATGCATCTTTGAATAATTTATACATGCGTACATATTTTACCATCGGGGCTTGACTAATCTATATGGACACGGTTCACTCGACCGTTTGGCCCATTACAAAGTTTCCCTATAAAGACCTTTGACATGAAGTACTTTTTTCGAGAATATAACCTCCGAGGATGATGCCCCTTAGTATTCGAGGTTGATTGAAAAAAAGTCTTGATACTTGTGAGCACGTGATTTTTGCCCTACATGAGAATTACTCCCAAAAAAAAAATAGAATGATTTTGTGGTGTGTGTGATTTTTCTGTGAATTTGTTTAATTTTAATTATTTTTCGTTTGTTTTTGTTTGTGCGTGATTAGTCGTAAATTAATGTGTGTATGTTGCATTTAAATGTAGAATTTAATTAGAGTAGTTTGCCTTTTTATATAAAAAAAAATTTAATTAAGAATCAAAGGATGTGTTTTTGCGTTTTAATTGTGTAGTGTATAATTTTAAGTGGTATTTAATTTTATGTGTTAATTATTAGTAAAAACCTAGTTAGTATTTTTATAAATAAACTTGATTTTTGTAATGTATTTAGAATTTTTGTTTATTAGAAATTAAAAGAAAAGAAAGGAATAGAGAGAGAGTTCGGTTTGGGCCATTTGAGAAAGAAACTAGACCAGGCCCAAATATTTTACCCAATTGCCCGGTCCAAAGACCCTTGTCCAGCCCCATCGAAACGGCGTAGTATAATAGCAAAACTACGTCGTTTCATGATCAATCCATCTCATCCGTTCAACCTACGCTGATCCAACGGTCCAGATCACCCCATCTATACCCGTTTGAATCCGCCCCATTACCCGTCTCCTTTTACCCATTACACCTCCCAAATGACCCCGTTTGATTTATGTCTGTTGATCTCAGCCGTTGGATTCTTTTGATCCAACGGTTGAAATCAATTCATGTATTTTAATTACCCAAAAACCCCAAACCCCTCATACCCGTTTCATTTCACTTCTCTCACACCAGAGAAGACGCCGCCGTTACACAATCGCCCTCTGCCTACCGGAAATCGCCTCACGGCGGTTCCGGTAGGCCAAATACCACCATTTTTACACCATAAAGGCCCCATCACACCCTGAACCCAAATCTACAAACCCCTTGGCTCGAATCTAGCTACATCTTCTCGAATCTTCGATCGAAAATTCGAGCCAAAACCTAACTTACCCCAAATCGCCCCATATTGATACCATAGCAGCTGCAGACTTCCCTAATCACCGAACCCCCGTTAGTTTGATTCGAATCTGGCCAGAAGTCGTCAAGCCCCAAAACCGAGGTTCAAGAACCCTAGATTTTGAATTAGGGATTTTTCGTCTAAATTCAAAGGGAAATTGGGGTCTAATAGACTTTAATTGGATTGTTTTCGTTTGAAAACATTTCAATTAAGGTCCGTTCGACCTCGAATACCAATTTTCAAGTCAAGTCCGTTTGTTTCCAATGCCAAGTCTCTCCTCTCAAGGTATTTCTTTTCTTGTTCTTTTCTTATTTACTTATTTGTACTTGTTGTTTAGTATAGTTGTTTTATAGTTTTCATTTGTTGTTAATTCTTCGAAATTTTTATTCTTTCTGTTTCTTCCCTTGAAGACCTTTTATGTGGTAAGTTGTTTGCTTCTGTTCGATTGTATGATTGTGTTTGTTATTGAGTGTGCGTAATCGATTCGATTATCGAAGTCGAACAATGTTTCTACACTGTCTTGTTTCTGCCGAAATGCTGTGAATCGAAAGTTTATTCGTCGATTGTGTGCTATCGATTATAGATGTTGTAATCGACTAATCGAATGACGTTGATTTACTTTCATAGGTCTGCTTGTTAGAACAGTAAGACAGTGATTCTCTTGATACTGATTAATTCCCTATTGAATCACTGTTAACTTGAAGATTGAATCATTTGTGTTGAATTAGAAATGAATTGGTTATAGCTGTATAATCTTATAGTTAATGATCAAATGTTAGTCGTAATTCAGTGTGGTTTTTTTTATACAATTGTCTAGGACTCAGGGCAGAATATTAATTTGGGATTAAAGAAAACTTTGAAATGTGAGTTTGGTCTATCAATTTGGGAATCTCAGATTAATAAAGAAAGAATGTAAGCTGTTTTACCACTTTGTCAGTGGAAAGATCAGGTATAACATGGTTTCTTAATTAAAAAAAAACTAAAAAGGGCAATAAGATTAGCAGGCTCTTAATTAAACAAATTGAAAAGGGGACTGTCTGGATAGTATAGTGCCTTTACTAGTGGGATACAGGGAAGGATAAGGCTGGACGGATTTAAAAAAAGAAAAGGAAGAGAGTTGTTAGTTTGCTTTGAAGGCTATAAAATCACTGAAAAACAGAGATAGAAGGGCAGAGTTTTTACACACACATTTTTTAGAATCTGGAAAAGAGTTTTCTCCCTCATATAGACTTTGAAAGAGAAACTTTTTCTGAAACATTTGTCTAAAACAGAATATAGGAGACAGATTTGAGAAAGATACTTCAGCAGTTCTTTCAGCTGGAGTAAAACCTGTTCTGTTGCCTCAGTTCGTAAATACCTCTAGTTTCTTCACTAAAACTTATTCTGTTTTTGCCCTCTCTTGGTTTTCCCGGATTCTTTTTTTTTTTTTTGGTTTCAAATCATCCCTGAGATTGTTTGGTTGCCTTTGGTTGCTGTTTTTCTCTTGGATTCCTGGCTGGGATTTGTTACTGTTGTGCTGTTGGTTTGTCTTTGGTTCGTTTGCTGCATACTGTTCTGCTGTTAACTCCTCCATTTGTTCGATTCTACTTCCAGGTACACCTCTTTTGGGCTTGACCATTCTTGTACCAGAAATGAATTGGAAGACCACTTTGAATCTTTTTGTTTGAAGCCATTACATAAATGATCTTGTCTAATTACTTATTAAACTAAGGACTGTTAGCTAAAAATAGATATTGTATAGTTAGCCATTAAAGGATTGAAGGTGCATTAGCCTCGTATGTCTACTTAGCTCTTACCTTCATCATGTACGAATTGAAGCAAAACCTGCTAGGCTTATATTGACCATCATTGTAATCTTGATTTATTTTTAGACTATCGTTTTAGTTTTCATTATGCTTAACTAGTTTCTACTTTTGATAGCATATATTTAGATCCGTGTAAGTAAAACTAGCCAATACAGATTGGGATTTTCCTTGATATGTTAAATTGGTAATTTGTTAAAGTCAAGTAGTTTAAGCATGTTTAAGGTATTAATTTGATTGATGTTAATTATTAATGCAAAGTGTTTTGAATCATTTTCGAATTTCTTCATTTTATTCTCCCTTGAAATCTATTTGTACTTAAGCAAACAAGATAAGTTAGCCCGGGTTTTAGATGCCAATGTTAGGTCGAATTTAATCGCATAGTCTTGATTTCGCTAATTAATATCGGATTAAGGATAGTAAACAATCTTACTTTTAATAATTGGATCAAGTTGAATTATTTCTATTTCGCATATTTTGATCAATTTTCCGTTAGTTTATATCTTTTCATTCAATCTCCGGCCATAAGTCAAAAAGCTAGAAAATAATACATCATTTGGTATGATTCTTTAATTGGAAATAATTTTAAGGGATACACTGTTAAATAAATTGATCTTTTTTGGTTTAGTTTTACAATGGCTTTAATCGGCATAGTTTCAAATAAGTAATCCGGATACCCTTTTTTTTATTATTATTCACCTATCTGTCAAAAGTCCGAGTCTATGTTGTAATTAGTCTTTCTTTTGGTATGGTTTCAAATTAATAGAGCGGTTTAAAGTTTAATTAGAGCATATAATTTATAAGCATGTATAAAATTAGGTATTTTTAGCCATTTATAATAATTGAAGCGACCGTGCTAGAACCACGGAATCTGGGGGTGCCTAACACCTTCCCTCGGGTCAACAGAATTCCTTACTTAGAATTTCTGGTTCGCAGACTTCATTTGGAAAGTCGAAAATTTCTTCGATTCGAGATTTAAATAAATCGGTGACTTGGGACACCTTAATTTATTCCAAGTGGCGACTCTTAAATAAATAGAATAATCCCGTTTCGAATATTGTCACTTAAATTAGAAAAACTCCCTTGTGCCTCTACCCTCCGGGTAGGGGGCGCGCCAAAAGGAGGTGTGACAATACTGTTGAAATTTCCTCAGGTAATACATAATTGTTGCCTCGTTAAAAACCTTGCCGAAAAAACCTATTTAGGATATAAACCAATCTAAGGGAAAAGAGTGCAATGCGTTCTTTAAAACCTGAGGTCTTCGTGTTGAAGAGTTTTCTTAACGTCTTTGATCAAACACCTGCAATAAGTTAGTATCAAATACAAATGGAAAAGGTATAGAGTCATACCTCAGCAATAATATCATTTGAGTAGTGATAGATTTCAATTGTTTGGCAATTGTTCACCCTCCATTGTGCCAAGTTTGTAAGATCCCTTTCTGATGGTATCAAGGACCCGATATGGTCTTTCCCAATTTGGGTCTCAAGTAATGAGGGCGACTTTTCTTATAAATAAGTCCCCGATTTCAAAGTGGCAAAGTTTGGATCTTCTATTATAATATCTCTCAATTCTTTGGTTCTGTGAAGCCATCTGAACAAGCGCAACATCTCATTTTTCATCCAATAGTTTGAGGCTAGTATTCATAGCCTCGTAATTTGATTCCTCTGTTACGTGTCAAAATCTGGCACTAGGTTCCCTGATCCCGACTGGAATTAAGACCTCGAAACCATATACTAAGGAGAATGCAGTTACTACCATGTTGGACTTCGATGTTGTTCGATGTGCCCAAAGGACTTCGGGTAGAAATTATCTCCATTTTCCCTTAGTGTAGTTCAACCTTTTCTTTAAGTTTTGAATAATAGTCTTGTTTGTCGATTTGGCCTATCCGTTTCTTCTTGGGTGATACGGCGACGATAAGATCTTTTTTATTTTATTTTCTTCGACGAACTCTATTACATTGGTACCGATGAATTACTTTGCATTGTTGCATACAATTTCGGTAGGTATCACGAATAGACACACGATGTGATCCTAGATGAAGTCTATAACTTCTTTTCTCTGACCTTCTCGAAGGCCTATACTTACACCCATTTAGAAAAGTAGTCAGTCATAAAAAATGAATTTAGCTTTACTTGAGGCCGTTGGCAGAGGGCCGACGATATCCATTCCCCATTTCATGGATGGCCATGGGGATATGACCAAATGAAGTTGCTCTACGGGCTGATGGATCATCGGTGCAAACCTTTGACATTTGTCATATTTTCGAACAAACTCATTAGTATCTTTTTCCATGCTATCCTAGTTGTACCCTACTCTAATAATTTTGTGAATCAAAGATTCAGGGCTGGAGTGGTTCCTACAAGTGCCTTCATGGACCTCTCATAAAATATAACCAGTGTCCCTCGGCCCTAGACATACCGCCAATGATCCATCAACGTCCTTCTGTATAATGTTCCATCTTCATCTAATGCGAATCGAGTAGTTTTGGTACGTAGTAACCTCGACTCTTTAAGGTCTGATGGGAGCTTTCCCTTCTTCAAATATTCGATATATTTATTCCTCCAATCCTTGGTCAAGCTTGTAGAGTTTATCTCGGTATGAGCCCCCTCGATCATAGATCTCAATAGTTGGATGATAGTCCCCGGGCTGATCTCGTCTTCTTTTACTGATGATCCCAAATTTACAAGTGCATTGACAACAATATTTTGTTCTCGAGGCACATGGTCTAAAGTCCACTCCTTGAAGAGGTGCAAAGTTACCTACATCTTGTCCAAATATCTTTTCATTCTATCCTCTCAAACTTCGAAACATTTTTTTACTTGGTTCACCACCAATAAAGAGTCACACTTGACTTCAATGACTTCTGCTCCCATGATTTTAGCTAGCGCGTGACTTGCAATCATGGCCTCGTACTCAGTCTCATTGTTAGTCAACCTAGAAGTTTTGATAGACTGCCTAATAGTGCTACCTATGGGTGGCTTCAAAATGATGCCTACTATGGACTCCCTCACATTAGAAGCACCATTTGTGAAAAGGGTCCACACCCCTAATGATGTGCTCGATTTTAACAAGAGTTCCTTTTCAATTTCGGGTATGAGGGTTGGTGTGAAATCGGCCACGAAATCCGCTAAAATTTGAGACTTGATGGTTGTGCGGGGTTGGTATTTGATATCGTACCCGCTGAGCTCGATGGTCCATTTGGCCGATCAGCCCAACAACTCAGCCTTGGCAAAATATTACGAAGTGGATAAGTGGTTAACACACATATGATGTGACATTGAAAGTATGGTTTTAACTTTCTAAAAGCGCTTATCTGTGAGAGTTCCAATTTCTCTAAGTGTAGATATCTACTTTCTGCCTCTCCTAGGGTTCGACTTACATAGTAAATGGGAAATTACGTACCTTGGTCTTCTCGAACTTGGACACCAGTTACCGCGACTATTGATACTGCAAAGTATAGATAAAGTTTCTCATCTGCCTTCGGTATGTGAAGTAGTAGTGGGCTCGATAGGTATTGCTTTCATCTCTCTAATTCTTATTGGCACTCCGAGGTCCAAGTGAAATTGTTCGTCTTTTTGAGTAAAGAGAAAAATATGAGGCTTCGATCCGATGACCTCAAGATAAATCGGCCTAAAACATCTATCCGTCCAGTTAGCCTCAACACGACTTTTACACTATCCACGGCGGTGATATCTTCGAGGGCTTTGATTTTATCAGGGTTGATCTTGATTCCTTGATTCGACACCATGAAGCCCAGAAATTTGCCTGAACCGACCCCGAAGGCATATTTCTCGAGGAAGAGTTTCATGTTATATTTCCTCAAAATCTCAAATGTTTCCTACAAATGAGCCAAATGGTCCTCTACGCGCAGGGACTTAACTAGCATGTCATCAATATAAACTTCCATTAACTTACCTATTTGTTCCTTGAACATCTTATTTACTAGGTGTTGGTAAGTAGCTCCTGCATTTTTTAGTTTGAAAGGCATTACATTATAACAATTTGTTCCATACTTGGTGATAAATGAGGTCTTTTCCTGGCCTTATGGGTTTATCTGAATTTGATTATCCCTGGAATATGCGTTGAGAAAGTTAAGGATCTCATGGCTAGCTGTTGCATCAATCATGAGATCGATGTTAGGCAGTGGAGAAGAATCTATAGGGCATGCATCGTTCAAATTCTTATAATCTACACACACTCTAAGTTTGTTCCTTTTTAGGGACTACGACTACATTGGCTAACCATTTGAGGTATTTCACCTCCCAAATGGACCCTATTTTGAGAAGTTAGTTACCTCGTCCTTTATGAATGCGTGCTTTACTTCGGACTGGGGCCTTCTCTTTTATTTCACCAATATGAACCCAGGGTCAAGGCTTAGCTAATGTGTTGTTATCTCCGATGGGATCCATGTCATTTCTAAATAGGACCAAGAAAAAATAATCCATGTTATCAATAAGAAACCGAATAAGCTTTTTCCTGAGTTTGGGGATTAACCCTGTTCCCAGGTATACCTTTCGTTCAGGCAGGTACTCGATCAATATAACCTCTTCCAGCTCTTCGACTATTGATTTGGTAGTGTCGGAGCCTTCGGAAAGGTTTGAGGGGTTAGAAAACCTCCACTTCTTCTTCTATCTCATGCTTTCCCGATGCTGATACCCAATTTTTCCCGATATTTTTTTACATGCATAAACATCTTCAAAATAGCATATATATATATATACATATATAATCATGCACAAGGCCTTTATTAATTTTTCCGTAATTTTAAGGGTTTAAATTAATTTATTTTTCCCCTTTTTATCCATAAAACCCCCAATAAATATTTTTTCAAATTATTGTTATGATGATTTACTCGTTTAGTTTCTATACTTATGTCAAAATATGGCTAATATATTTTTCATGCTTTTTTAAATTACATTTAGTATTTTTAAGCTAAACATCGTATAATTGTAATGTTAGCATTTTTAATGTGTAATCATATTTTATATGCATAACATAGGTCCCTATATTTTTATAATTTTAATTATGTATTTTAAATCATTTTGGCACCTTGAATTATTTTTCAGAAATTACCTGTTATTTTATATAAATTAAAATAGGAAAATTGGCTATTTAAATAATAGCCAAATTGGGCTTTCAATTGTAGCCAAAATTGGACCCTTCCCCAGCCCAATATCCTATTAAATGACCCGACCCAGGCCCCAATTACCCCTTACCCGACCTATGCAACCTTAAATCTTGGGCGTTTATCTAAAAGATCAACGAACCTCATCCCTCATTTTATTTTTAATTCCTAAACGACCCCTAACCCTACTCATTCCCCCCTACGTTCAGATGCTCTTGTTTCTCTTTTTTCGCAAACCCTAATCATTCTTCAACCGTTTCCTCCTTCTCCGATTATTTCCAATGACCACCTATTAACCCCCAAGCCTCAAATGGGTCTCTCATCATCTTGCTCATCATCTTTGAGGCCTTCAAGGGTCCTTGGCCATACCAATTTGGACATAGAGTTTCTGCTTCTGCTGTTCATGGCTTCTCTGGTGTGATTTTGGGCAAAATCACACATATATGTTATAATTTATCGAGTTTTGCAACAGGTTCTCTCGTTTCTATTTGGGTTTCCTTAGGAACCCCAACTCTCATTTGAATCTCTTAGATCTGGGTTATTTTTAATGCTTTAAGTCTATTTCTTCCAATGATTTGCACTATTCTCAAACTTCTTCTGAAAGATCCTCAATTTTAAACCATTTTTGCTTTATTTAAAAACTAGGGTTTCTCGGAGTTTCTTCCGCGCTTGTTTTAATCGATTTTCTTTATGATTAAACCTATTTCCTTGCTTATTTTGACTTATTTTATGTGCCTACTGCTTTTTAACTCGACTATATTAAAAAAGCCCTAATCTTTTAAGGCTTTCTGCTTTTTCTCTATGTGTTAGCATGACTACTTGATTTTTTTAAGTTTTTATTGGTTACCATGCTACAAGTGGGTTTCCTATTGAGTTTTTGGCCTGCTTAGGTCACTTCTGTATGATTGTGTTTGCTCATCACTTGCTTCTCTCTATCTGTATGGCTGACCTTGCCTGTTTTCTACGCTTGTTAGTTCTTCTCTATTTATAAGTTGAAGTGCAGAATCATGAATCCCTCTTGATTGATTCTGAATTCCTTAATTTATGGTTTGATTGCAAGATTTCCTCTCAAAACCCTAATGTTCTACTCGTTGTTTAAATTGACTGATTTCATTTCCTTATTTCCCGTGGTACTTCACTCTTACTGAATCCTTTACTTAATTGGTATATCTTGTAGACTCAATCATATGCTCTATACTTTTACTATCCTTTATATGATAAAAAATTAGTCTTTCTCAACTGATTTGATTTTCTTGATTATCCTTGTTGGTATCCGTTCAAGCTGTGATTCCTTGATTAAAGGGGAGTACATGTATTAATTGGATTCTAATTATGTTTACTGATATAATTGTGCTGAACCTTTACTTGTTACCTTATTTTATGCCTATTTTCAAAACTATAAATACCCTAAGTCTTTCACTAACAGACACAGACTTGATTTTTCAAAAACTACCTCTCTTACTACAAATCTCGGTTCTCCTTCTCTCTTGTACTACTTCCTACTATTAGCCGACTACAAGCCAAGGCTAATCATCTGTGCTCTTTGGTTCTTTCATTTTTCTTACCTCTACCTTCACTAGTATGTCCTAGTTTTGATTTAAAGCTCCAACAATAATATGCTTCTCTTATTGTTTTAGTTTCTTCTATTTCTAGCTTGCTCTACTTGTGGTTTTATTGTGCAACTTGTAGTTAAGTTGCATTATCAACATTCTATCATGTCTCCCATTCCCTTTAGATCAATGTATTGCCTTATGTGTGTTTCAAAGCATGCTTTGTCAATTGTCTTTTATTTTTTGTGTGCTTATTATTATATGAATCCCCAAACCCTTGTCACCCTTTCTATGTGCTTGTATTTGTCTTGACTGGTGTGTGATTATGTTAGAGTCAATTATCTCCGAGCATGTCCATAACCAGTCTTAAGACCTTTGCTGGGTTATGCAATTAAATATGATATGTATCTCCAAATCCCTTGACTCCCTATATGACTACTGAATTCTGTAAGCTAATTGTGTGTGATCTTTCTTAAGGTGTTTAAGCTTATTTACTACTCCAAACTCTTTTCAAACAATTTAGGTTGCTTTACTAATTGCTTTCAAAATAGACACAATCTTTAATAACCCTTTTTAACTTGTGTCATGCACTTCCACTTTACTCTTAGTCATAAGTTCTGCCCCCTCTAGTATGTGTACTGCCTTAGGTCCTCTTGAGAACCCTCTGAACTCTGGCATGCTGAGGATGGCCTTTTCACATTGCACTTGTTCAGTTCTTTGTTGTTATTTCTAGGTGTAAGCACTTCCCATGATCCTTGAGGTTCTTGGGGAACTTTGATGCACCTAGACTATAATTTTATCTATGGAACTGAGGCATATGAGGTCATTGGAGGCTTTGGGAAATTTGGGCCTAATTGAAAGATCCCTATAGAATAGTTTCCTGATTTTCTATTTTACTTATGTAGTTCATTCACGGGCTTATAATGATTTGTAAACAAATATTGGGGTATTTAGTAAAAAAGGGGTGGGTAGATACATATTTCTGAGGTAATACAGGTAAAAATCATGCTCTTAGGACTTTACTTTTTCATGTATGTTTGTGCTCATTAGAAAACATGCTCATAGGGTTTGCCTTTTAAAATCTGATTGTGTTACCTAATAGAAATCATGTCTATAGGATTTCACTTCTAATTTCATTTGCATCACATAGAAATCATGTCTATAGGATTTCACTTCTAATTTCGTTTGCATCACATAGAAATAATACCTATAGAATTTTACTTCTAATGTCGTTTGCACCAAGTAGAAATCATGTACATAAAGTTTTGCATTCTGTCATGTTAGAAACCATGTTTATAGGTTCCAAATAATCATGCCTTAAATCAATTTAAATATATATGTCATGCCTATAGGATTCAACTCCGATTCAGTTCTAATAAGTCTTTCTGTACATTGCTGCAAATCGACTAAAACCAGTAATATGCCTAGATATCATGCCTATAGGGATCTACACTCACAATTATGTCTGATAAATTAGAATGTCCTAATAAATCAATTTTATTAACCTATTTCATTTTTAAAGCTGGTCTTATTAAGCGTTTAACATTTTTTTGAAACAAGTTCTTTCAAAATGGAATTAATCTCATTAGATACTATGCTTATAGGTATTAAAGGAGTCTATTTTCAAAGCCTGTTTATTCCTGCTTTAGTATCGACACAATATCCTACATATAGCCAAGCCTTAAGGCATTTTCAAAACTGCATTCCCTGAAACACTCTCTATCATTTAACGTTTCTGATTCAAATAACTTTTAAAAGAGTCCCTATGCAACTTATAGGTTATAACTTTTAGGTATAAAGGTTTGGTTTGTTTTTGCATAGTCATTTAGAGATCCTGCTTTAGAACTTTGATTAATAAAGACCTTAACTGTGTTTAAGTTGTGTTGCTTGTATGTTTACTTGAGGAGGAAAATTTAGCCTTTATCTACTGCTTCCTGTTCTTGTTTGCTCAAAATCCTAATTGTATTGCTTGTCGCCTTAGAACTTTCACCTTTAAAAACCTTAGGGGTTTATCTAGAACTACCTATAAGTGGAGGTCCTAGTTCCCTCCGGGATAAGATAGGACAGGTAGCAGCATAGGAATTCATGACCAACACTCGCTTTGCATGACCAATAAGGGGATGGGAAGGGTAGACATGGATATGATGACCGATGCACTAATGCAACGCGTAGCCCCTTTCCAAGGAGTTATTACTAGGCATTGTACTGATGTGATCCTAAAGGCTAAACAACCTAGGACATCCTTTTTCCCAAATCCTCTTTGCTTGAAACTTTATTTTTCCCTTTTTTAAAACCTGTTTAAATTCTTATTTTATACAATGCTCAAAATGCTCTACTTGCAATTATTTGCTTCAATTGTTTATTTATGTTCTAATTTATGAATATATGATCGTTCGGGACCCACAGTTGTGGATCAAGAGGGGTGCTTAACACTTTCCCCTCGAGGTTACTTCAATCCCTTACCCTAATCTTTGGTAATGAAAACCAACCCAAGAGTTAAATCGTTCTATGTGTCCTAACGCACCATAATCCGTTAGGTAGCGACTCTTCAACTATCCAATTTCGTGAATGTCAAAACCTGGACTTCTCTTGCGAGAATGGGAAAAAAGGGGGGCGCGACACCCGATCTGATCAAGGTTGGTGTTGTGATTGCTATTTGATTTACTTTTAACCTTTGATGCCTGACCTTTCTATCAATACCGGTACTACCTAGTCGATCACAAACATTTCCTTTTGCAAAATATATTCCCCATAAACTGTTTTTACACCATCCGATGCCGGGGATTTCATAATTTGGTGGAGAGTCGAAGGTACTACTTTTATATTATGAATCCAGGGCCTTCCGAGTGGGGCATTGTATCTCATGTCTCCCCTGATCACGTGGACTTGTTATCTTGAATGGTTCCAGCCACGCTCACCGGTAGAGTAATCTCCCCTTTAGTTATTTTGCTGGCCATGTTGAAGTCATTTAAAACTCGAGTTGCAGGTACAATTTTATCCTGTAGACTGAGTTGCTCCACGACCCTCGATCGGATGATATTCGCCTAACTACCTGGATCCACTAAAAAACACTTAACTTGAACTTGGTTTAATAAGGTAGAAATTACCACAACGTCATTTTATGGTTGAGAAATGCCTTCTGCTTCTTCATTGTTGAATGATAAGGAGCCCTCGGGCACATAATCTTGGGTCCATTTATCCCTAGTAATTGATACCTTAGTGCGTTCGAATAGGGCACTTGTGGAATATCAACCCTTCCAATGATAATATGAATGACATGTTGAGGTTCCTCCTGTTCATTTTTTCTATTGGCATCTTTGTCTCTGAAATGATTCTTGGCTTGATCGCTAAGGAACTTTCGAAGTTGGCCCTCGTTGAATAGACGAGCTACCTGCTCCCTTAATTTCCAACAATCCTCGATCTTGTGGCGTGCCATGACACTTGCACATCAAATATGGGTTTCTTTGGGAAGGATTGGTTTGTATGGGTTTAGGCCATCTAATATCTTTGATCCTTCTGATTGGCGATACAATGCTTGATACAGCGACGCTAAAGTTATATTTCGTTAATCGAGGTGCCTCTACAGGATCGGCATGCTTATCAAAACCACTTTTGCTCATAAGTCCCCAAGAAATTTTCCTCGATCATTTCTTCCATCATTCCAGGAGGGATTACATCTCAAGCCATTGTTCCTTCGATCTGCAGTCCATGGTTGATATCTTTCTCTGTTCGACCTTGGTTCCCTATTGATGTCCCTCGAGTTCTAACTACCAACCTGTTTGGATGTACTGAATCCGAAGGGCACTTAAATGGTCGTCCTCGACCCTGATCATCGTTGATATCTATTGTGCACATCTACCTAAGTTACAACTAGACACTCGACCAAATTTTGTTTCAACTTCAACTATCGTGATGCTATCAAACTCTGCTCGTTCAACCCTTGAGTGAAAGTTTGAACGGCCCAATCATCGGTGACCGGTGGCAACTCCATGTGTTCCATTTGAAATCGGGATACGAACTCCCTCAACATTTCATTATCCCTTTGTCTTATCTTGAAAACATTCAATTTTCTTGTCGCGACATTTATGGTCTCGGTGTGTGCCTTCACAAAAGAATCTACTAACATGGCAAATGAGTCGATGGAATTTGGTGGCAAGTTGTGATACCAAATCGTTACTCCATTTGATAGAGTTTCCCCAAATGTTTTCAACAAAACGGACTCGATCTCATCGTCTTCTAAGTCATTTCCCTTTATTCCGCATGAGTACGAAGTAATATGTTCATTAGGATCGGTGGTCCTGTTGTATTTGGGTATATCCGGCATACGGAATTTCTTAGGCATGGGCTTCGAAGCCGCACTTTGAGGAAAAGGCGTTTGCACGAACTTTTTTGAATCCAAACCCTATTTGATGGGGGTGCCCCCGGTATATGATCAACTAGACTGTATGTTTCCATTTTTTTATCATTATTTTCGATTTTCTTCTCTCCTGACTCAATTCTTTTGGTGAACTCCTTTAGCATTTTCATAATTGTAGGATTAGTCCCTAATCCGTTAGCATTCGACCTTTCCGGTTCTGGCTCTGTACGGCGAGTGATTTTCAGTCTTTATCACACCCAGAGTTCGATGTCGACTTTGAAGCTAAGCAATAGCGGTCTGCTAAGCCTGTAGCATCTCGAATATTATCTGGGGACTAACTCTCCCATCTCCTACGCCCTGTGTTCCTTGGCCACAAGGTCTGCCTTCCCTGCGCACACTCCCTTCGGGGTCTGCGCCTAAATTCGCATTCAAAGTAGTGCGCGAACTGATATCGACTAGATCGACGACCGGTACTTCCCCGAGATTAGCGAATGGCACCCCGGCTCCTAGACCAATTATGTTGTCATTTTCCCCGTAAATCCAAGACAATCGTCACCATGTACGAGTGCATTTTATGAGTTTAACATGTTTTAACCCGAGTGCAAAATGTTTTGACAAGAACAAGTGTGAAAGTAACGTGTATTATTAGAATTAGCACCGAAATAATCACTTTTACCTTATTCCCACGGTCGGTGCCAAACAATTTACCCTAAAATTCGAGCAACAATTAAATTTGTATTATAATTTTAAGGATATGTGATTTAATTCAACACCAATTGATAACAATGGATTAAATAGACAAATTAAAGAGTAAAGTAGATCAAACAAGTGAGTAGGCTAAGTCTCGACCTCTGATAGTCTCGAGGTATGATTATGAGAATAATGATAAAATAACTCTGAAGAACAGAGGTAAAATAGCACGAGAATAATGTACGTATGTTTTCTCATGAGTGAACAATGGTCTACAAATGAATAGGATCTCCCTTTATATAATAGGAGAGTCCCAAATAAGACGCACTTCTAATTATAGTAGGAAATCATATTTGAGAGCTGTCTAACCGCCGAAGATGAATCCATTTCGAAATTTACGCCGTGATCCTCGGGCATTTGCGAGTATTTCACTCTTTCCTTTACTGAATCATAACGATCTCATCTCGAAGCATGCCTTCTTCCGACCTCAACAAATGATATCGAACTCGACATTGGAAAGGAGCTTCGACCCCGAGTTTAGCACACTGGCCTTTCGACGTGGTATTACTTTCTCCATTGAAGAACAAAATCGGGTAACCCCGATTTCCACCATATACAAAATCAACCCTGGGAATCTCGTCATTTTTCAAGTTATAAATTGAACTAATCTTATTCTTTTAATTTGAGTAAAAAAGTGTTTTTTTCATTGTTTGTGCACATTAAGATGCTTTTCCCCTCCTTTCTCCAAATTTCCTTCTTCCAAAGTCAGTTAGCTTGGGAAGCCCGAGGCAATCTTCTCATAACAGTAATAACAACTGGCACTTTACGACGTCGTTAAGTCACCCAAAATTGCAATCTTCACGTGATTTGCACAACTCCAAAATCCAAGATCCACACACCACCATCGTCTTCTTCAACAACTTCAACTCTAATCATATCGAAGCACAACTCAAGAAACCCAACAAAAATCCCCTTCTTCATTAGGTAATTATACATCCAGTCACATCATATGGTTTTTATAACCGTTTGTAGTCCATTTTTCTAGGTTTTCTTATCATTTTCTTGTCTGACATCACACTTTTTTATTGAACTCTAATTGAAACATTTGAAAATAATATCTTAATTGGTTCACTTTTCTGAAAAATTATAGATGTGGGTACCAAAAAAATGATTCTTCCTCACTCTTTTTCACCTTTTTTAAAATATATTGATATGGGTACCAATAAAGATTGAATCTTTTTTGCTTTTGCAGAAATCCTTTTGTTTCTTGAAGGGAAAATAGAAGCTGTATTCGCGAGATTTGGGGCATGCAATGCCAGAAAATAATGATGCAGAGCAGGTCAGAGATGGTTCAGGTGTAGTTGTAGATGGAGGGAAAGTTTCAGTTTCTGTAGAACCAGCTGCTCATAATCAGGTCTTACTTTGCGTATCTTGATTTTTTTATCTTGATGTTTTATGTGTCGGTGCATTTATGTGTGCATGGACTTACTGTTGTTTTCTAGAGTTCCTCATGTACTAAAGATAACTTCCTAAAACTTATCATGCTATTAAAATTTTTATACCTTGTTACATAGACTTCATTAGTTATGGTGTTGTAAAGAGTGGTTTCATTGGAGGAAGCACAGTAGTGGTTGTTCATGAATTTCTCAGATCGTTTTACTGTAAATTATTTGCAATATTAGATGGAAATGGGTTCTTAAATGAATTATATGTGTTTACTTCCTTATATGTTAGAAAATACTTAGTGGAGACTGGAGAATGTTAAATCATTCAACTTCTAAATATTAAGGTAAAGGCATGCATGATAACACTTTAAGGTCATATTTGCTTGCCTGGAATTTGGGTCTTAATAAAAATCATCTTCGTTTCTTTTGTGTTGGAACATTTGATTATTGTCTATCATTTTCATGTTTGTTCCAATTAAGTTTTAGTACCTTCATAGCTCGTGTTAGTCCTGTAAATAAATATCTGGAGAGCTTATTTCTTGGACAAACTCTTTGCAGGCGGATGCTACGGATCTAAATGGTGGGGGATCAGTGACTGCAGCAGAGTATGTAGAGAACGACACAAAAGATATAAGAATGGCAGAAGATGGGGGAAGGGAGGACATGTTTGTTGATTGCCCTGATGTCATCGAAGGTCCTGAAACTCCGCGGTATGTAGAGGAGAACAATGATGCACAGGATAGTCGACTGGAAGGATTGAGCAATGGATCACATGATCAAGATTTGAAAGCTGAAGTAGAACGCTTGCGCAAAATGCTAAATGATAGTGTTGCTGAAAAAGATCGGGTTGCTCGAGAAGCTGAGGTTTGTTTTAATTGAGGTAGTTTTACATAAATACTGCGTATTCAGGGATACTTTATTTGCTCACCTCCGGCTTTATGTGCAGGAAGAGAGAGCAGCATCTATGTGCGAACTCACTCGCCTAAATGATCAACTTAAGGATCTGATTGGTAGTCGGTCACTACTAAATAAAGATGATAGTGAGTTAGTTGAGAATCTTCACCAAAGTGAAGCAGGAGTCAGGGATTTGGCCTCTGGTGCCTCATTGCATGAGGTGGTAACAGATGTCTCCAAGTTTCTTAAAGAAGCTCTGGATGAGCGTGTTCAGATTGAGAGCAGAATCAGAGAACTTAATGACATCATACATATGAAGAATCAAGAAATTGATGTCCTCAATTCTAAGGTTTCTGAGTTTTCAATGTCACGTGATGTTGCTCTTTCTCAATTAGATTCAGAACAAGAAAATTCTGCTTACTTGTCTGAGGTTCAACTTGAGAAAGAGCATCATATGACAGTGATTGCTAATGAGATCTTAGCATCTCTTGCTGCAGCAGTTCCTCAAGAAGAAATCTCTGATGAATCAGTTACAGGAAAAATGTATCATGTCCAGAATGCGATCTCATTTTTAGTTGAGAAGTATAATGTTTTCCTTTCTGAAGTCAACCAACTTAGACAGAGTTTAACCGAAGTTGCACCAGACCGCAGTATGCAGGATGAAGTGGGGGTGTTGGTTGCTGCACATGATGTATTGGCTGAATTTAGAACAAGAGAAGTGAATCTAAACCAACATTTGAGCTTTTTAAGTGATGAAAATGGAAAGCTGTCTGAGGAACTTAATAAGTATAAATTGATGGTTGAGAATGCAAATGCTGAAATTACAAAGCTGAATGCTGAAGTTGAACAGGAGAGAACAAGGTATGGTAACACGAAAGATAAGCTTAGCTTGGCTGTGACAAAAGGAAAGGCATTAGTTCAGCAGCGTGATGCTCTGAAGAAGTCACTGTCTGAGAAAACTAGTGAACTGGAGAGATATCAAATTGAGTTGCAAGAGAAGTCGAATAGTCTTGAGGCTGCTGAACAAACGAAGGATTTACTGGTAAGAAGTGAAAATTTAGCTGCGTCACTGCAGGAAGCTCTCATTCAAAAGGAGATGATACTTCAAAAATGTGAAGAAATATTGTCCAAGGCCACTGGAAACGAGCAATATCAGTCAACAGATACCATTCAGAAAGTGCAGTGGCTTGCAGATGAGATGAATGCATCAAATGAGACATCTCTGCAACTCCAAAGAGTGATAGATTCCCTGGCATCATTTGATTTTCCCCTGTCCGTACAATCAAATAGACCTGATGCACAGGTTTCTTGGCTCCTGGAATCATTTTATCTGGCTAAACAAGAAGTGATAAAGTTACATGAGCAGATGGTAGCGGCAAATGAGGCAGCAAATAATGAGATTGGTCATCTTACTGCTTCTCTTGTGGTAGAAGCACAGGATAGGAGCTACCTTCAAGAGGAATTGGATGATTTAAAGCGTAAATACGCAGTGCTTGTCCAGAAAGAGCAAAAGGCTTCAATGGATAAGGATCAAATCATCAATATGCTGCTAGAGGCATCTAAAATCAACACACACGACCAAGAATTGTTATGTCAAAGCCAATCTGACATGACTTTACTCATTACGAAATGCGTAGAGAATATAAAAGAAGAAAGTAGTGCCTCTCTTGAATCCTATAAGCATCAGGTCGAGTCCTTTGAACAGATCCAGACTAATTTGTACATTAGGGATCTGGAATTGAGGCTACATGGTCAAATACTCACAGAAGAGATGTCAGATAAAGCAGAGTTGAATAGATTGTCAAACCATTCGGTCAAGGTTACTGAGGAGCTTTCCGCTTTAAAGGAAGAAAAGGAATCTCTGGAGAGGAATCTCGAACAATACGAGGAGAAAGTTGCATTACTTAGGGAAAAGTTATCTATGGCAGTTAAAAAAGGCAAGGGGCTTGTTCAAGAACGAGAAAAACTGAAAGGAGCATTGGATGAGAAGAGTGCTGAAATAGAGAAGCTCAAATCAGATTTACATCTGCAAGAATCTGTATCTGATGACCACAAGTTGCAGATTGATAAGCTCTCAGCTGAGGTGGACCGTATCCCTCAACTAGAGATTGATCTTGTTGCTATGAAGGATCAAAGGGATCAGCTAGAGCAGTTCTTAGCTGAAAGCAATAACGTGCTTCATAAGGTTATCGAGTCACTTGATGGTATTGTTTTTCCAGCTGATTTGGGGTTTCAGGACCCCGTAGAAAAGGTCAAATGGCTTTCAGGATACTTAAGTGAGAGCCAAACTGCAAAGGTAGAGGCGGAGCAGGAGTTGGGGAGAGTAAAAGATGAAGCCAGTTCTTTAGCCAACAAATTGTTGGAGGTCGAGACAACCATTAAATCTCTAGAGGATGCATTATCTGCTGCAGACAACAACATCTCTCAACTCCTGGAGGACAAAAATGAACTAGAAGCTGCTAAAGCATCAGTTGAAAAAGAATTAAAGAAAGCAATAGCAGAAGCTTCTTCTAAATCTGTGGAGTTTGCAAATGTGTCCGCGGATAGAAAATCCATCGAGGATGCTTTGTCCCTGGCTGAGAAGAATGTTTTGCTAATAAAGAATGAGAAAGAAGAAGCTTTACGTGGTAAGGATGCTGCTGAATCTGAGTTGCAGAAAATCAAGGAGGAATTCACTTTCCATACCAACAAACTAAAGGTGGCGGATGAAACTATACAATCCCTTGAAGAGGCACTGGCTCAGGCAGAAAAAAACATCTCTCTCCTTACTGAGGAAAATAACAGGGTACAAGTTGGTAGAGCTGATTTAGAGAACGAGATAAAAAATCTCAAAGGCGAAGCTGATTTCCAAAACGGCAAGCTAACTGATGCTTCCATGACTATAAAATCACTAGAGAATGCTTTACTGAATTCAGAAAACAAAATTTCCAATCTTGTTAATGAAAAGAAGAATGCAGAAGAGGAACTTTTAGTTCTAACTTCCAAATTAGATGCCTGCATGGAAGAATTGGCTGGATCACAGGGCAGTGTAGAAACTAATGTTCTGGAGCTCTCTACCCTTCTTAGCCGACTTCAGTTACTTCTGAAAGACGAGGCTTTGTTTTTCTCTCTCCGACAAGCTTTCGAGAAAAAGTTTGAGAGCCTAAAAGACATGGATCTTCTTCTTAAAGAAATCTGGGATTCTTTTTCTGAAATAGATTCCGGAATGCTGCCAGATTCTCCTGTGAAGGTAATCATGTGATATCATCATCGCACCTTCTTCTTCCTCTTCTTTCTTCCCTTGTTCTTGCTTTTCTCTTTGAAATATGATCAGGTGGTCTGCATATTCTAGATGTAACTTCTCTTACCTATCTACTATGTTGTTTTGTAGGATGACACATCTTTCTCATCTCCTTCAGTATCTGTTGTTAATGATGGTCTAATCGAGGAAGTAGCCAATGGTGAAGCAAATGCAATTGATGGTGACATCACATTGCATCTCGGGAAAATTGTGGATGGATTCCAATTGAGAAACAAGATTCTTGCTAAGAACATTGGATGTTACTCGCAATTGATGGATGATTCGATCAGAACAATATTTAAAAAACTACAGTTGGCAAAAAGTAAAGCTCTACCCATGATTGAACTCGCAGAATCTCTTAAGCAAAAGGTCAGAGATGCCGAAGTTGGTCGGCAAGCGCAGGAAAATACTATACAATTGTTGGAAAGGGATCTTGAAGTTCTACTTTCTGCTTGTAATGATGTAACTAATGAACTGGCTTTAACTCAAAATAGATTATCTGAACTTGGCTCCAACCCTGACCTGGAAAAGTTGAAGGAAACCTCACCCGAACAATTAGGAAATTTTGGTGAAGATGCTGTAGCACATCATCAGTTGGCGCTTGATAGCAGTGAGTCCGCAAAGACTGCTGAGAAGCTGCTATTGGCGGCTAGACACAGTCAACATCTTACTGAACAGTTCAAAACTGTGGTGGATGTGATGGTTGGTACAATTAAAGATTTGCAGGTTAAATTGGAAGAAAGCAATAATACTTGTGTGAAAGTCTTGGAAGAAAAGGAGATTCACCAAGAGAGGATCTCCCAACTGGAGACTAATCTAGAAGCATCAAATGATCTTTGCAAGGAGATGAAGCTTAAGTTAGAGGATTACCAGGCAAAAGAGGATGATATCAGGGAGAAAGAAGCTGAAGTTTTGTCTCTTAATTCTAAAGCTTCGCTGAAATTTCAAGGTACAGACTTTGTTTACTATGTTATAACTTTTTTTCCCTTAAATTATGAAAATATTGGCCTTGGCTATAGTAGCTTACTGTCTTCTCTTGGCCTGCTTTTATACTATTCTTTCAGAGGCTGAAGATTTAACCCTCTGTGCATCTCATATGAAATCTCTTTTTGATAAAATAAATGGGATGGAAACGCTCATGGCGCCTGATGTGAGAGATGCAGAGGCCTATGATTCACCTGATGTCAGGAAGCTCTTTTATGTAGTTGATACTTTCCCCAGATTGCAGCTCCAGATGAGCTCACTGTCTTGTGAGAATAAGGAATTACAGTCAAGCCTTGAGAAACAGGCTCTGCAAATTGAGCATTTGAAGGAAGAAGTTGAAGAGCACATTAGAGATGAGGAGGACTATGGAAAGATGAAGAATGAGTTGTTAGAACTCACAATTGGTCTGGAAAATATGATACAGAAGCTGGGAAGCAATAATTTGGTTGGTCTCCAGAAAGAGACTCCGGTGACAAGGTTGTTACCAGTGCTTGATAAGCTGATTGTTGCCAAAGTTTTGGAATCTGAAAATTTGAAAGCCAAAACGGAAGAGCTGCTTGCCGACTTGCATGGGACCCAAAAGGTTGTTGAGGACTTATCAAGTAAGGTTAAGTCACTAGAAAGTTCTAATCAACTTAAGGTTACACCACGTGAGATCAACCAGGAAAGGGGCATCTTTGAAACAGCTACCTTGCCTGCTCAGTCAGAGATATCTGAAGTTCAAGATGTGGTACGTTTGATTGCAGTACATTGCATTCCTTTTTCAGTAGTCACACATTGCCTACTTTCAATACCTATCTTGCTTTTTCGCGACCATTACTGGTCATGTGCTATTCCTTAGCAATGTCATCCTTTAGTTGGCTTGCCTTCTTAATTTTTTCTCTAAGGATGTAGCTTATACATCCTGATCAAGTAAACATAAAGAGGCCGAGAGTAAAGGTCTTTTGACAATTTGATTAGAAAATAATAGTTTGACAAATATGTAATAATTAAGTTGCGCTTCAGTTCCTTTGTTCTTTTAAGTTCTCGATAGAGACAAGATTATCATGGAATCTGCAACTTGTACATTATTTTACTGCTTATTGATGCCTGTTGAAAAAATGTGCATGGAAGGATATAGTAAAATATTGCTGGTATATATTATAATGCAAGATAAATTAGAAAATGCATACAAAAGATAAATCACACAAAATAAACAAACTACTCTCTCTGTTTCAATTTATGTGAACCTATTTCCTTTTTAGTCCGTGCCAAAAAGAATGACCCCTTTCCTTATTTGGAAACATTTTACCTTTATGCAATGATTTATAGCCACACAAAATAAAGGTGCCTCATTTTACACCACAAAATCAAAAGTCTTCTCTTTTTTCTTAAACTCCGTGCCGTGCCCAGTCAAATGGGTTCACATAAATTGAAAGGGAGGGAGTATATGATTTACTTAGGCCGCCATGGAACACCCAAGTGGCATCCCTGAGACAAGGATAAACAGAACTGCAATCAATGCATTGGACCTTCTGATCATCAAGATATCTTGGCGTGCCATTTTCTTCTGACCAAAAATGCTCTTTAGCATGGTCATGGCCAAATTTTCTACATCTCGTATGTGTAATATGTGCCATCTGTTGCTTCTGCATTCTGAATATTTTTGTCCTTGTGCCTTTGAGACTGCCAGTGTTGAGTTGTACAAAATGATTTCTTCATCAGATCAGCTACCTTCAATAACACCCCTTTCAACCTATTGTTGATCTGGATCTTGATCACGGTTAAAAGCAGGAATACAAGAATGAAGACTTACATATGTGCAAGTTGTGGCTTGATTATGCATATATTTCTAACCTACAGTTCCTTGATTTGCTAATCCCTGGCGATTCGTAAAGAGCATTCCGCTGTTCCGGAAATGATACTATATATAGTTGGAGCCTTCTCTTTTGCAATTTAGAAGTGTTGTCGTGTCTAAACATCTCATCTAAAAGCTTGAGCTAAAGGTGTTAGATAGAGCACACTTTTATTAGTCTTCAACATGCCCACTCACGCGTGGGCCTGATTCTTTTGATGGTCCAAGCACGCGGATATTCTTTCTAATAGTGGGTTGCGATGGGACTAGAAACCTGTTCTCTGATACCGTGTTAGAAGTGTGATAGCATCTCATCTAAAAGCTTAAGCTGATAGATAGAGCACACTTACATTTACTTAATCAAGTCTCCAACTTGAATCATAAAAAATTACTATTATGTAGGACTTCAAATTCTCTTAATTAAAAATTTAAAACTCTATATCTTATTGTACATTGGCGTAATATAAAGAACCTTACATGAATTATATTTTAGGTTATATAGCCAACTTCAACCTTGTTTGCTTTCCGCAAATCAAAGCAGACTACATGTTAGGTAAATTGGTGTATCCTTGCTGCCTAATTCACTTGCGTCTGTTTTCCAGTGCAAACTTCTCTCCTGTTGGTGTTTACTCAAGGAGCTCTCTATTATCTGCTTTTCCTTTCAAAGTTGCTGTGGCGATGATAGGATCTTATGTAAATTGTATTACCTCTCTGCATCGCTATGCTATTGCAAAAATGATATATGCTTGTTTCTTGCAAAACAAATATAAAGTGGAGTGGTATGACTTAACAGTTCTTCTATAAGCTGGGAAGAAATGTGGGTGCGCAAATCAGTTTAACTTGCTGCATTTGTGTCGTTGCAGGTGCCAGTTAGTAAGAATTTAGCCTCTTCTTCAGTTACATCAGCTGCTCATGTCCGAACTTTGCGGAAGGGATCTACGGATCAACTTGCAATAAATATAGATACTGAATCTGAACGGTTAATAAATGACGAGGAAGCTGACCAAGAAAAAGGTATAGTTATGGAACTTTGAAAATTTTGGAAGAAGAATTTTATGTGTAACAAACTTAAATTTCTCTCCTGTTGTGCAGGTCATGCATTCAAGTCTCTCAATACATCAGGTCTTATTCCAGGGCAAGGGAAGATGATTGCCGACAGAATTGACGGAATTTGGTAATATCTTAGAGTTACTCTTGCTAGCTTCTCATTGACTCTATGGATGAAATTTCAAATTTTTCTGCATTTCTTGAAGTCTAAGAATAAAATTTGCCAATCAAAATTCAGAGACATCAGTTTCTTGCGACAATAGAAATGGTGATGTTATCTTGCTAGGTTCTGATGCCTCATACCATGATTTTAACAATCTCTACCATTTGTTACATGATTTTTTTAAGTGGTGTATATTGAGGGGGTTGTGTCAAAGATTTATAAGCTAGTAGAAAATGTACAGAACTTGTAGTACTTAATTTTGTGTTTATTTTTTGTTTCGTATACTATTTGTCTGAGATTAGCTTAAATGGAGAGACATGGTCAGTGATGATTCATTGCGGACCCAAACTTGCTTGAGATTGAGGCGTAGTTGTTGGTGCATGGAAAGAGTTGTGTCCAGTTCTTGTTTTTGATTGACGCCTACTAGAAGTATCGAGTCCTTAACTTTCTACCTCCAGGTGTGCTTGCTCGGTTTAGTCAATCTAACACTTGGTTTCCTATTATGTTCAGGGTATCTTCGAGTCGAGCTTTGATGAGCCATCCAAGGGGCAGGCTAGGTCTTATTGCCTATTGTTTGTTCCTGCATATTTGGTTGTTGGGCACCATTTTGTGATGATTGATCTGCCAGTAGAGAGATTGTTTTGCAGCTGTACATTACATATTATTGTCATTCTTTTTCTTTTTGCCTAAGATGTAAATGTTTATAGGGTTACAGCAAGTTTGATTCTCTGCAATCACATTTTTAGGGATTCAGAGAATGCATTTGGGAGAATGTTGGATAGTTGTTACATTAGCCAATTGATGTACTAGAGTTGAATGCAAATATCTGCTTAGGCTAGGCTTCACTCTCTTTTATTCACAGTCCACTACAATAAATAAATAAATGTTCTCTTTCTCTTTTCTTTCTGCTCCTGGCTTATAGCTCCATCAATGTTTTCAGTGTGCAACATTTAGGGGGGTAATGCGCATTGTGTCCAAATTTATCATTTTCGATTTATGTTATACTCTTTCTACTTTGTGACACAACACATTTTTCACAACTTTTAGGATTCCAAATTCATTTAGCTATTCAAATTTTGAATTATCATTCAATTACCAGCAATATGATATTAATGTAATGGATGAAGTCATACTTTCACGTTGAATTACACTTTTCTTGTCTCAAAAGTCAAAAGGAAATATTTTGATTTTTTACAACTTAATTATCTGGGAAGTAGGAAATGTACCCGTTGTTAGAAAGCTACTGTACTATCTTTCTTTTATTTTATGTTACACTGTTAATATTTGAGGAGTCAAATTGTATACGGGTAAAACCGGGCCGATTGAGCACTCCGGTTTCCCAATGAGGCAAACGGAGTAGGAATGTGATCGTAAGAAATCAGAATCGGAGCAAGGAGCCCCTCGTATTTGGGCTCGGGCAAAACACCTGCCCTCGGGGACATCGGGACCACATCCTCTGATTTAGGTTCGAGTCCCAAACGGAGCAGGAATGTGATTGTAAGAAATCAGAATCGGAGTAAGGAGCCCCTCATATTTGGGCTCGGGTGTGACGATCCGACCCGTTGTCCCATGAGTTATCGCTTTATTTTCCCTATTCATGCTTCGTTATCCGTGTTTATATGTGGTCGAGTTGATTGGTTTGAGTTCTGAGTGAATTTGAAAAGAAATGAGACACTTAATCTCCTTCAAGAAGACTTAAGTTGGAAAAGTCAACTAGATGTTGACTTATGTGTTAGAGAGCTCGGATGTGAGTTTCGATGGTCCGGTTAGCTTCTGGTGTTGATTTGTGACTTAGGAGGGTGATCAGAAGTGGTTTTGGAGGCTCAGAGTAGAATTAGGCTTGAATTGGTGAAGTTAATATTTTGGCGTTCCGGTTGATAGGTGAGATTTTGATCCGAGGGTCGGAATTGGATTTGAGAGTTGCTATAGCTTCGTTATGTGATTTGGGATGTGTGCGAAATTTAGGTCATTTGTTTGTAGTTTGGTTGGGTTTTTGATCAAACGCGTGTTTTGGAAGTTTTTAGAAAACTTAGGCTTGAATTCGATGTAAATTGGTGATTTTGGTATTGTTTGTGGTGTTTTGATGTTTGGAACAAGTTTGAATGAGATTTATGTTGTGTTGCCACTTTTGATTGAGATCCTGGGGACCTCGGGGTGATTTCAGATGGCTAACGGAAGAGTTTTGGACTTGTGCAATTGCAGGTTTTCTGATGCTTCTGGTGATTTCGGACCAACGGTTTGGGGACCGCAGGTGCGGTATCGTAGATGCGTGATTTGGGTCGCAGAAGCGGAAAGGCTGATGGAGGCTTAAAACCGCAGATGCAGAAGAAGGGCCGCACCTGCGGAGCCGCAAATGCGTCTATTAGACCACATATGCGGTTAGGCGGGATTTAAATGGAATTGCAGATGTGGAGAAATGACCGCAGATGCGGTTATGGCTGGGCAGAAGGTATATATGTTTTTTCTTCGCGATTCTTGTAGGGTTTATTATTTTTAACTTCGAACATAGAGTTTTTGGGAGATTTTGAAGAGAGGTTTCAAGGGAACTTCGATAAGGTAATTTCGGACCTCGAACACAATCCTATGGTGATATTTCATGAATTAGGACTAAACAATTAATGAATTTATGGGCTAAAAATGGAGGTTTAGGGCTTGAGTTTAAGAGAGTTTAAATTGGTGATTTGAGGGGTCAATTGAACTCCGATTCTTGTATGATTTATATGTATGAACTCGTGGGGATATAAGGACCCCATTGATGTAAAATTTTTTGAGTTTCAAGAAGTAAGCCCGGGGCTCGGGTTTTGCTAATTTCAGGATTTTTGATGTTTTTCCATTGTTTTTGCTTGGGGTCTGTTCCCTTAGCCTATTGTAACGTATTCATTCTGGTTTTGGTCAGATACGATGCACGAGGAGGTCGATTTGAGAGGCAAGGGCATAGCGAGCTAGAGTTTTAGCCGGTTTGAGGTGAGTAATGAATGTAAATGATGTCTTGATAGTTTTGAACCCCGGATTTGCACATCGTAGTGCTACATTGAGGTGAGGCACACGCTCAATCACGAGCGTGGGGTCATTTACTATTGGGGATTGTGACTTTATCCGCCCCAAGTGATGCTTTTACCGTGTATTTGATTGAAGCCTATTTTCTATCATCATTATTTGGATCGATTGTCATATTTGGGCTTCGTTCCAACTATTTGAACCATTCGGGGATTTTTATCACTATTTCCTCACTGTTTTGATTTACTACTTGAACTAAGTCGTACCGTTTTCTACTGTGTTACAACTCAACCACTTTTACTCGGTTTTTGAAATTAAAATGATATGTTAAATGATGTTTTGGGCTGAGAGTTACTATTTTACTAATGCCCCAGGTGCTTATATGATTTCTGGACTATGGCCAAGGGCCAGATGTGAGGATACTATGGGATCAGGCTGCGCGCCGCAGCAGTATTATTCTCATATTGATATGAAGCCGAGAGCCTAGATTGGTGCCACGAGATGGCTTGTTATTGCGCTTTGGCCGTAAGGCGCCCCTCCCGGAGTTTGTACACCCCTAGTGAGCCCTGTTGACGATAAATATATGGATCGGGCTGCACACCACAACGGGGACTATAGGGTACTGTTCTATGTGTTGATTTTCTTTATATCTATCTATCACGTAACTACTTATCTGCTCTGGCATTTTCACTGTTCTATTTCATTGGTTTATCGCTTTCATATTATTTGTTTTTAAACTGTCGCATTGTAGATTACTGTGTGTTTCTCCATGATTTCTTATTCTCAGTCATTATTTATGCTTATTACTCACTAGGTCGGAGTACTCACATTACTCCCTGCAACTTGCTTGCAGATCCAGGTGCATATGAGGCTGTTGAGGATTTTCAGTCGGGCAGCGCATATTCGGGAGCATTGAGGTAGATGTACTGCGTCTGCAGCCCTGATCTCTCCCTTCTATCCTCTTAGTTTATCCATATTCCCTAGATTGCTATGTATTAGGATATTAAACTTGTATTAGAGGCTTAGACTTGTGACACCAGATCTATATGGGCTATGTAGTAGGATTATTATTCAAAATTTCGCATGTTTAACTCTTATTTCAGACTTCTAATATGATGATTTGGTAATTTAACTATGTTAGCTAATAATGAACTATATGAGAAATGGGTTAAGGTTGTTAATTAGTCAGGCTTGTCTAGTAGTGTGTTGAGGGCCATCACGACCCGGGTTGGGGTCGTGACATCGGACAAAACACCTGCCCTCGGGGACATCGGGACCACATCCTCTGATTTAGGTTCGAGTCCGAAGACTTTGGAGAGCATCACCAAACAATCATTCACCATTAATAAATGGCTGCGATGTCTGTACACATCCAGACATCACGACGTGAATCTCGACCCATATGAGCAAAAAAATAGTAATTAGCAAAGAGGAAGATTTTACTTTTTCTACAATTGTACTTAGGGTAAAATTCTCCTACTATATAAAAAGGAAACTTATTATTTATCAGGGACTCTGTAACACATATATGAAGGCAATATACTTATGTTTCTGAAAGCTAGTAAAATTTTTGTTCTTGTTCATAAGCTCTATATGGGTTAGCTCTGAACCGAAGGCAGGTCCCTCGTTAAGCCTTTAACCGAGCTCAGACTTATCCTTATCATTAGTTTGGTCATTTATTATGTCTTTTACTTTCTTAATCTAACGTCCTTGATCATTTGTATTGAATTAACCCACTTATCCTTAAAATCACATATAAATTCAATGTTATATATTTTTAAGGGTAAACTATTTGGCGCATACCGTGGGGCTAACGATAATAGTGATAATTTGATACAGATTTCCATAACATACTCTGTTTTATGCTTGTTCTTTGAGATTTTAATTTCAGCTCAATTTAAGAATGTCAACCTCTCAATCTACTTACTTGAACGTCGATGTTGAGTCTAGCCACCATGGCGAGAACAACAATATAGTACCTAGCACTGAGGTGCCCCATGTTGAGCCTAACGGAGTAGTAGCAATTGATGAAAGCTTGCCTACCGACCCAGAGAACAACGTTCTTGGAGGAGCCCAATCAGTAGCCTGGGGTACGCACAACGGCTAGGCCATGGGATCAATTTGTGGGTAATCTTAGAATGTTACAAGCTCAATAGATGGCGACAACCCAACTACAGAACCAAAGCCGCGCCCCCAGTAGAGTTGCGCCTAAACCATCTTGGGAAAACACCCGGAGAAATGAACAAACCACGGAAAGGCCTGGTGAAGTTGAATGCAGGACCAACCTCGATATAAAAAATATGCTCGAGGAGCTGACAAAGCGGGTGGAATCGGGGGAAAAGAAGATCAAATCCAACGACAAAAAAGTGGGGACCTATAACTCCAGGGTTGATCAAATTCCAGGAGCACCCCCGATGTTGAAAGGCCTAGATTCCAAGAAATTTATCCAAAAGTCCTTCTCTCCGAGCATGACGGCGAAGCCAATCCCGAAGAAGTTCGTATGCCCGATTTCCAAAGTATAATAGGATAACAGATCCAAATGAACATGTGACCTCCTACACGTGTGCCATCAAGGGGAATGACTTAGAAGATAATGAGATCGAGTCTGTTCTGCTGAAAAAGTTTGGAGAAACCCTGTCAAAAGGAGAAATGATATGATATCACAACTTACTCCTAACTATATTGATTCATTTGCTATGCTTGCAGATGAATTTGTAAAGGTGCACACCGGGGCCATCAAGGTCAAGACCAGGAAGTCGGACCTTTTAAAGTAAGGAAAAGATATAACGAGATGCTTAGGGAATTCGTGTCAAGGTTTCAAATAGAACTAATGGATCTGCCTTCGATCGCAGACGATTGGGTCATTAGGGCATTAACCCAAGGGCTCAACCCCTGAAGCTCATTCGCTTTACATCAGTTGAAGCAAAATTTATAGAATACCCAATGGTAACTTGGGCCATTGTCCATAACAGGTACCAATCAAAAATCAGATTCGAAGACAATTAGCTTGGGGCCTCCTTCGGGTCCGTGTATTCTGTCAAAAATAGTGACAAGTCTAAAAGCATCATTGATCATGACTCAAGGCCGAGAAAAGATTGGTATCAACCATATAGCGGAGATCTAAAAGGTAACAGATGCGGGTGTATCCCTACAAGGATTGAAAAAGGAGTGATATAGGCCACAATAGTCGGGGACTCGTCAATAAACACGGTTTTGACAGGCCACTCGGGACCAGGGAGGCACCAAGATTATCAGACTGCAATTTTAGTGTCGATACCACCAATATCGTATCTGCCATTGGAGGCATCAAAGACACTAAGTGGCCTTGGACAGTGCAATCTAATCCTGCCTAAAGGGAACCCAACATGATGTTGATGGCACTCACGGCCACAAGATTGAAGGCTGTTGGCAACTAAGAGAAGAAGTGGCCCGGTTATTCAATAACAAGCACCTACCAGGAATTTCTGAGTGATCGAGCCAAATATCACTTTAGGAATAGGGACTCCAACAAACAAACCGAGCAAGAGGAACCTCAACACATTATCAACACGATCATTGGTTGAATCGACGCCCCTTAGGGACAATGCTAAAATGCACTAAGATGTCCATTACAAGGGAAAAATGAATCCGAAATAACATGCCAGAGGGGACCATCTATTTTAACAATGATGACGTTGAAGGCATCATGCAGTTGCATAATGATGCGCTGGTAATATCTGTACTCATAAATAAATCTCAAGTTAAGCGCGTAATAATTGATCCAGGTAGCTCGAAAAATATCATCAGATCAAGGGTCATAGAATAGATGGGTCTACAAGACCAAATTGTACCCGCAATATAGGTTTAAAACGGATTCAACATAGCATGTGAGACTACTAAAGTGGAGATAACACTACCAGTGAACACTGCGCAAACCATTCAGGAAACAAAGTTCTATGTGATTGAAGGGAATATGAGATATAATGCTCTATTTGGGAGCCATAGATTCACAACATGAGGGTTATACGCTCGACATTACACCAGATACTAAAGTTCCCCACACTGAGAGGAATCAAGACGATTTGTGGAGAGTAGCCGGTCGCAAAATAAATGTTCACGGTCGATGAGGTGATCCCTATTTAAGCACTCTCGACATCAAAGAATCCATAGCTGGTTAAGAAGGAAGAACTAAATAGCAATTACCAACACCGACCTCGATCGAACCGGAGAAAGAAGAAGCGGTCAAGGATGATGATTACTACATTCCTAGGTCGTTCATCACCCATGACGACTCCAATGCCACCAAATCAATGATCAAGGAGCTGGAACAAGTCATAATGATCGAACATTTGCCCGATCGAAAGGTATACCTTGGCACAGGATTAACCACGAGCTCAAAAAAAACTCATCAATTTCCTTACAACTAATGTTGATTTTTTCACCTTGTCGCATCTAGACATGATAAGGATCCCGCCTAAAATAACCACTCATAAGCTAAGCTCGAATTCGAAGTTCCACCCAACTAATTAGAAAATGAGGCCTCAGTACGAAGTCAAGTGTGCATTAATCAAAGATGATTTATCTAAACTCATGAGAATAGGTTATGTTCCGGAAGTTAAGTACCCAAATTGGTTGGCTAATGTAATAGTAGTGCCTAAAAAGGGAAATAAATTAAGGATGTGCATAGATTACAATGACTTGAAAAAGGCATGCTTCAAGGATTCTTTTCCTTTGCCTAACATCGATCGCATGATTGATGCAATGCCGAGAACAAGATACTCAGCTTTCTCGATGCCTATTTTTGGTACAACCAAATCTAGATGGACCCGAGCGATTAAGAATAAACTTCTTGTATCACTAAATTATGCACCTATTGATATAAGTTAATGCCGTTTGGACTAAAAAACATCAGTGCCACTTATCAACGCCTAGTAAACCGGATGTTCTAAGAACAAATAGGAAAATCAATGGAAGCTTACATTAAAGACATGTTAATTAATTCCCTGTGATTAGAGGGCTATTTGAAATATTTGCAAGAAACCTTCAATACACTGAAGAAATATAATATGAAGCTAAAGACAAAGAAATACGCATTCGGGGTCGGATCTGGAAAGTACCTTGGATTCATGGTGTCAAGCCAGGGGATCTAGATCAATCCCGACAAAATCAAAGTTATAGAAGATATCACAGCGGCAGACAGTGTCAAGACCATTTAGAGGCTAACTGGGCGCATAGCTGGTTCATATCAAGGTCCTCCAATACGAGCCATCGGTTTTATGGTTATTGAAGAAGAAGAATAACTTTTCATAGACCCCAGAGTGTCAACAACCTTTGGAGGAACTCAAACGGTACCTTTCAAGCCCACCCTTGCTCCACACTCAAAAGGCAGACGAGCAGTTGTACCTATACTTAGCCAGTATAAGAGATAGTGGTAAGTGGAGTCTTAGTTCAGAAAGAGGAAAGTACACAATTTCCTATATGTTATGTTAGTAGAAATCTAGGCAAGGCTGAAATAAGGTACTATCACCTCGAAAAATTGGCGCTCGCTTTGCTAAGAGCCTCCAGAAAGTTAAAGCTGTATTTTCAATGCCACCCTATATACGCCGTGACTTCTTATGCATTAAGGAACATAATGCATAAACCCGATCTCTTAGGTTTATTAGCCAATAGGCCATAGAAATTAGCATGTATGACAATGAATATCGACCTGGACTGCTATCAAATCTCAAATTTTGGCAGATTTCGTGGCCGACACCCAAAGTCAAAATGGAACTATTGTTAACCTCGAGGACTTTTTTGGGAACCTGGACCCTCTTTACAGATGATTCCTCAAACACAAAGGCGTCCGGACTCGGCATTGTGTTGAAGCCGCCTACAGGTTGCGTAATTAGGCAATCTAGTATAACTATGAAATTGGCTAACAACGAAGCTGAGTATGAGGTCGTGATACGTCTTGAATTGGCTAAGAGCCTGAGGGACAAAGTGGTCGAAGATAAGTGCGATTGCCTCCTTGTAGTAAATAAGGTAAATGTGACATTCAAAGTAAAAGAGGAACGAATGCAAAGGTACTTAGACAAATTACATGTAACGTTGTATCAGTTCAAGGAATGGACCCTACAATACGTACCTCAGGATCAAAATAACAAAGTCAATGCTCTGGCTAACTTGGGAGTTGGGATCATCGGTTGATGATTGTGAATGCAGCTCCCAAACGGTCATACATCTCATGAAGTTGATAGTGGAAGAAGACCATACCGAAATAAACTCAACAAGTTTGACTTGGGACATGAGAAATAAATATATATAGACTACTTCAAGACTGAAATGTTGCCCTCGGATCCTAAAAAATCAAAAGCTTTATGAACGAAGGCACCCAAGTTTAGCCTATCCAAAGATACTTTATTCAGAAGAACGTTCGATGGCCCACTCACCATATTCTTGGGACTAGGAGACACTGAATATGTTTTGAGTGAAGTTCACGAAGGCACCCGTGGGACTCATTCAGGGGTAGAGTCGTTGGTTCGTAAGATAATTAAAGCTGGCTATTAGTGGATCGACATGGAAAAATATGTAACCGAATTTGTACGAAGCCGAGATGGCTGTTAAAGGCATGCACCGATGATCCATTAGACTGGAGAGCTACTATATTCGATCTTATCACCTTGATCGTTCATGAAATAGGGAATGTATATTGTCGGTTCCCTACTGTGGGCACCTGTTAAGGCTCAATTCATATTGTTTATGGCTGACTATTTTTCTAAATGGGTTGAAGCTCAGGATATCAACAAAGTCTAAGAAAAAGAATTCATCGATTTTATTTGGGACCACATAATATGCCAGTTTGGGATACCGACCGAGATTGTGTGTGATAATGGGAAGCATTTCAATATAAGCAAAGTAAGAAATCTTTTCGTAGACCATAAGATTAGAAAAATTCTATCCACCCCTATCACCCTAGCAAAAATGAACAAGCAGAGTCTATATAAAAGGCCATACTACAAAATTTGAAATAATTACTAAACGACGCCAAAAAAAAGTTGAAGGAAATTCTGCCTGAAGTTTTGTGGGCGTACCGTATGACCGCTAAATCTAGTACTAAGGACACTCCATTTTTAGTGGTATATGGTACCGAAGAACTAATACTGGTCGAAGTAGGAGAATCAAGCATCAAGTTTCGATATGCGACCGAAGAATCAAACGATGAGGCCATGAACACATGCTTGGAAAGATTAGACAAGAGGCGCAAGGCCGCCCTAATTCGATTATTCGCCATAAGCTACAGATAAAAAGATAGTACAACCGAAGAGCCAACCGCTGACACTTTAAAATTAGGGACTTGGTGATAAGAAAAGTAATGTTGCACACTGAAACCTGAATGAGGGGACGTTGGGGTCGAATCGGGAAGGACCATATCGAGTCATCAGAATTATCAGCAAGGGTTCGTACAAACTCGAAGAGAGAAATGACGCACAACTACCAAAAACTGGAATGTGGAACACTTAAGGCGATATTATTGCTAAGGTGCATTTTCAATTACCTTTTCTATAATATTATAAATCAGACTAACACTTGCAGGCAATAGTCATGCGAAAGTACGACTATTAGATCTGAAAGCACGCGTTGTACTCTTTTTCCCTTGAACCAGTTTTATCCCAAATGGGTTTTCCGATAAGGTTTTTAATGAGGCAACAGTAGATCGTGCTAACTTAGATACAAAGACCGATTTTAAATCGGGGTCCATGGTCACATCAATAGTATTTGAGCCCTGTCAAAGACCAACCTTGAATACTAGGGGCCATCACCCTCGGGTTAGACTTCTTAGCAAGGAAAAAGGCAAATTGTGTACTTAAACAGCTTACACCCGGTGGTTAGGACATATTGTAAGGGCCAAACGGAAAATGAACCGCGCTCGCACGTACTACCCTAACCGTAATATAAGCTTTTACTCGCCTTTGATCATGTACTTTATACAAAAAATGAAATAAAGTTCCTACCTTGCTAATTATATATTTTTTCCACTTAAAAAAATGTCGAGCCTAAGGGCTATCCCAATTCGAGGAATATTGAGCCCAAAGGCTACCCTTACCTGAGCATAAGGGATATCTCTATTCAGGGACTATCGAACCCAAGGGCTATCTCCGCTCATGGACTATCGTCCAAAATAAATTGGGGCATCTCGAGATATCAAACCCCGAAGGCACAAAACCTATTAGGTAGTGTCTAAACCCAAAAAGGCTACAGCCATGGCAAAAATGGTTCAGAGATGTCGAAGCCTTTTATCAAACATAAAATCCTTCAATAAAAATTCAAAACCGGCCAAAAGGTTACCCTCGATAAAAGCATCATCTAAGAATACTTAAGCCATTTTGGAAAACTCCCAGTCACTTATAGATTTTAATGCTTTGAGCAAATAAACACATCGAGTTCAGGTTCTGTTTGTACCTCCAAAAAATAAATGACTTGTTACTACATTAGATTTTATGCTAAGGCATTAGAAATATTTGTAAGAATGGAAATTGTGAAAAGATACTACAATAGTTGGATTTGAAGGTATACCTGCATCCCATTTGTAGCTACCTCTTGTTTATAGTAGCCTTATCTTTATAAAACTCTGCATATGTACTTTTCAAATAAAAGATGTATTTTTCTGCATATCAGCTTTGTAAAGTCTATTCTTAGAAGCCCACGATTTGTGCTACTAGTCCTTAGGAAATGTATAGATCCAGATAATTTATTTTGTTTAATTGACTTGTTAGCAATAATGAAATTGGATAGTTATTTGTTGGCTTACCTAGCGGATTAGGGTTAAGTTCTATCACAACAAGTGGATTTTGGGTCATAATAGATTGGTATCAAAGCTCTATGTTCATAGGTTCTACAAGTCATGAGCACGTGTCTAGTAGAGTCTTGCGGATCGGTGACATCCATACCTATCTTCGAGAGCCTACAATGACATTTAGGATATACTTCCCATCTTTCCTTCCTTATCATGTGACATTAATTCAACTTGAATCGTAACTCTTTGAATTCCCTCCACGCATTCGTATGCACACATGAGTGCTCTTATCAGTTGTGAATTGATGACTTGTGATTTCCTGGATGAGGTACGAGATGTGATTTCTGTGTGTTGATGATGGGCTAGTCTAGAGGACTTGAGGCCGAGTTTTGACTATATCTTGAGCACTAAGGTTTAAATTATATGAGCACGTGTGTTTGGATTTATATGTCCAGTAGTATCCCTATTAGTTAAATTTGTGGCTGGATGGCTATGTGATAAGTATGAGTGACTCCGATATGTGTTCGTGTGACTTAAATATGACAAGAAGAGTTTGCTAGAGGTGTATAAAGAACTATTTGGGTGCTTGATTTCTATTTTTACTTGACGTATAGTGTCGAGTTATAAGTATGTTGAAGGATCTTTTCATGTTATTAGTTAAGAACTGGAGTAGATTTTCTAGTTGTGATATGAGTTTAGAATCAGGAATATTAAATAATTGCATATTATTTGTAACTGTGGAAGGGTATGGTAAGATGTCAGTTTGAGGCTAAGCATGTGGGTTTCTCTAGCGGGGTGTCCTAAGGTTATGTGGTCCCTATGTGTTTTGTAGCGAGTTCTATTTTACTGATGAATTATATATGTTGCAACTTGAGTTTGGATTACTTATGAGAGTTGGCTTGACTGTTACAAGGGAGAATGTGAGATTTGCAGATAATTTGAGATGCTATATGGTTTATGTTACATGAACCTATGGAGGATTTGGTTGAATCTCATTGTGGTATTATGGCTGTAATAAGGTATAGGCATTGTGAGTTATGGTATGTTTTTATCTATGGCTTTGAGCTAAGTGGGGGAGTTCGCTATTAATAAGTTAATTACACGATTATGTGTTGTATTGGTTTTGGTTTGAGGTATATATACGTACGAATGAGTTATGTTCTATAGAGGGTGAGATCGGGGACGACTCTAGTAAAGGAATGTTTTAGTGTGAGTTGTATTAGGCTTTACGAGTATATGAGAATCATAGAATGATTTGAGTTCTTATTGGTAAAGGATGTAATGCGCATGGAGCAGAAAACTTTTGGTTATATTAAAGTGGGATTACTTCCTCGGGTTTTTGAGTGCTAATGGGGAAGAAGTCGTTCTGTCCATTTGATTAGTCTAATTGAGATTTGATCAGAGTGGATGACTCTCAGGAATGATTTTAATGAATTCAAGATTTATACGTGGCAATTAGTAATCTTCAAGATGGGTATTTGGCTAGAAACTGATATTATTATTGGAGGGTGTCAAGACTTGTGGCATTCTATAACATTATGGATTCTACAAATCGGTATCAGGAAGGCAAAGGTAATGTAACTTTAGATTCGCAGATTGTAGAATGTCTCTTCATGGTAGGTATCTTGGTTGTGGTGCTTTTGTAGTGCTTAAGAGAGTATTCAACGGCTTATAAGCCTTAGGACGACGTGGTTTTATGCTTGGGTCTCATATGGTGAGTCCGGGTTGAGGATTGTGGTATTGTGGCGAAGAGAAGTATCAATGTGAAGGTAATTCAGAAGGAACTTGGATAAATAGGACAACTCGGTTGTAGGTTGGATCGACATGGTAATGGATATGATTGGTTCTTTCGGTGCTTATGATGTAATGAGTTTCAACAGGTGATTCGTGGCAATGCTCTTGGGTTCTGGTGACCTGCATAGCTTGGTTGAGTTAGAAGGATTCAGTACTAATGTTTGGTTTGCGCAAATGGGTTTCAGAGAGTTTTTATGGGTTCTACCACGATTAGAGATGTATATTTCCTACTAACATGAGAAATGTGTGATGAATAACGATTTTAACCTGGATGAAATCAAATGAAAGGTCCTTGGCTAATTTAGTATATAGTTGCTTATGACTCGGAATGGACTATGAAGTTCTCATATTTTTCATATGATGGCATGGTATATATGGTGTGTTGTGTGGGATGGAGATTTGCATGAGCAGGGTCACAGTTCAATTTTGAAGGGAAGGTCATGAGTCCTTAGGCAGTATAAATAGTTTCAAATGACTAGGTAGATGCTATTACTATTTGATATGGCTCGATGAGAGTATACATTTCAGAAAGGGCAATGTGTTTTGATTTATGGATACTTCTTTGGTATTGCGGTGCTCTCCTAGTTGATCGACCGCTGATATTCAAATTTTTCTTTATGGAATAGAATAATTATAGAAGTATCCCTTGTAGGATGATCGTGTATAAGAGATGTGTTATACATTCAGGCGGTGGAGCTGAGATCACATATGATGATTCATGTGTTCTATGGATTTGGAGACTGGAGTTCTAATGGGTAGGTTGTCTGTGAAATGTAGCTAGGGTTAGTTAGAAGATAGTATGTGTTGTGATTCGGTCATTGTGGATTTCTAGATGGTTATTCATCTATTGTGGGTGACGAGAGTTGATTTGGGGTTCACTGGAAGGCCTGCTATGGATGTGTGTTATCCACCGCGTCGGATTGATTTTCTCCATGCTGTTACTGTTGAGGGATGTGCCATTCGATTGTTGTTAAGCTTATTCGTGTTCTAAGATGATCTATTAGTTACTCTTCTATTCTACGGAGTGTTGTGATTCATTGGTTATATGCACATTGGTGCAGTTCTATTTGGGCTTTGTATCGGAATTTGAGTAGGATGAGTATTTGGGTATTGTATGATTGATTGAGCATTGGCTATGTCCTTTACGGATTATGGTATTGTGTTATTTGCTCTCCGTGGTTATGGTAATGCACTTTGGATACTTGATGTCAAATTTCGTGTGGTTATTGATTTCGAGAAAGGTGGCTCGAGGAATATAAAATGGATCGACATTTGGATAGGGTCACACATTGTAGTGAGGTTATGTTGATATATGATCCTCGGTGTCAGATTTGTGTGTTTTGGTTCTTCCATGTGTACTAGGCTCTTAGCATGGTGTTGTGATGATACTTTAAGTTGGCGGGACAATTCTCTCGTTTGAGTCATTTCATGATTGAGTAGATTTGGGATGTTGCTATTGGGTACACGAACTGCAAAGGTTATGGATTTGGATTATATTGATGTTTCATTCAACCAGAGAGGTCTTGTTGGATAAGATGAGGTCATTGGACCTAGAATGAACACAATCAGATTTGATTACAATATGGTTGGAAGGATAATATCAAAAGTCAGCTTAGAAATCTGCTATAGTCCCTATCGAAGAAGCGGCCGATCCATGACTTGTGGATTTGACGAATTGTTATGAGTTTCTGCATGTTTCTTTCATCATTCGCTATATATGAAGGTGTTAGAATGAGGCTTTGTCTGATAAGAGGTTTATTACTAGCATTGGGTTGTTTTGAGTAGCTATTGTGATTAGAAATTATCGCTATGATTGTTTGAGTTATGTAGTAGATCATGTGATTTCATCTTGGGTCATGGCTATGTCTTGATACATCTAGTTCAGACTTATACAATGTGTAGATGCGAGATTATGATCTTATAGCAAATTTCGGATGTTGGAATTTGGGTTCTAAGACTTGTGAGCTAGGTTGGATTAAAAAATTTCAATCATGTTATGTTATCAGGCCTTATGGGATAAGCTGACGTTAGATCGCCCTCGGGTATGTGCATGGTAAGGTTACACGGCGATTTGATGGCTTTTGGAACAATACTGGGCGCGTTCGAGGACGAACATATGTTTAAGTTGGGGGGGGGGATGTAATGACCTGACCGGTCATTTTGAGCATTTGCACTTTGCTCGGTTGCTTGAGGGCATGAGTAGCTCCGTATGATGTATTATGACTTATGTGAGTCATCGGTTTTGGTTTTCAAATTATTTGAGAGAATGATTCTCAACTTGAAACTTTAAATTTGAAGAGTTTGACCAAGTTCGACTTTTTAGAATTTGATCTCTGATGGTTCTGTTAGCTTCGTTGGGTGATTTTAGACTTAGTAGCACGTCCAGATCATGATTTGAAGGTCTGTAGTGGAATTTGTCTTGAAATGGTAAAAGTTAGAATTTTGGAAAGTTTCACCGAAAGTGGACGTTTTGATATTGGGGTCAGATTCCAATTCTGGAAGTTAGAGCAGGTCTGTAGTGCCAAATCTGACGTGTGTGCAGAATTTGAGGTGAATCGAGCGTGATTTGATAGGTTTCGATATCAGTTGTGGAAGTTGTTGTTTCAAAGCTCAAAGATTTTGAATTGAGGTTTGATTCATCATTTCGATGTTGTTATGCGTGTATTAAGGCCTCAATTAGGTCCGTGTTATATTATGGGATTTGTTGGTATATTTGGATTGGGTTTCAAGTGGCTCGGGTGAGTTTTCAAATCATTTTTATTTCATGTTACCTTAGTGAATATTTCTAGTTCTGGTATGACCACACTTGCGGCTGGTTTGTGCAAGTGCGATGGTCGCAGAAGTGTTCGTTGAGTCGCAAAAACGAGAAGAGGCTGGGTGAGGAAGACAGCAGAAGCGGATTTTGTAGCGCACATGCATGTGGGAAGATGTGGGATTTGGAACCGCGGGTGCATAAGGCTTCGCAAAAGAGGAATTTCAAATCCGCAGGTGCGTGGATTTTTCGGAAAGGCTATTTTCATAGAAGCTAAGCCTTTACCGCAAAAACGGTGGTTGCAGATGCGACAATTTGATTGCACATGCAAAAACAGTTGGGCAGAAGCCATAAAAATTGAGGTTTTGGTTATTTCTTCATATTTTGAGATGTGGCACTCGGATTGAGGTGATTTTTGGAGCAATTTTCATCACAAGGATTGTGGTAAGTTTTCTACACTCAGTTTTGATTATATTTTATGAATATATCTTCATTTTTAGCAATTTGTTGGTGAATTGAAAGAGGAAATAGGGGTGTTTGGCCTAAAGTTTCATAATATGAACTTTTGAGTTTTGATCGCCCAGTTTTGGGTAAAAGTAGTATGGCTGGACTCGTAATTGAATGGGTTGTCGGATTTTGTGGGTTTTATCGAATTTCGAGGCGTGGGACCGGGGGTAATTTTTGGACGCATTTGGAATTTGATGTAGAATTAGATCTTTATCATTTGTAATTGGTTCCTTGGGCTTTATCTAATGTATTTGAGATGATTTTGGATAGTTTTGAGCCGTTTGGAGGTCACTACGCGCGTGATGGTATTCTTGGAAGCATCCTTAGCTTTTTCGGTGTCGGAATTGGCTTGCTTAAAATAAGTAACTCTTCTAAACTTAGTATTGGGGGTATGAAACTCTAAATTACATGTTGTGTGATTGGTATTGAGGTGGCGCACATGTTAGGTAACGGGCATGTGAGTGTGTACCCTGTGAATTGTGACTATGTTGTCTCCCGAGCATTGAGTTGTTGCCCTATTTTGTTTATATATGTGTTTTCACCATGTGATAAAGTAAATGCGCTGTATATCATGCTAAATATCATGTCTAGGATTTTTGTTGATATTGTTGGGACCCACAGTGGTCGTTATCTTGCTGTCATCTTATTGATTCATTGATATTTCGTGCTTAGTCTTATTCATGCATTCATATTATATCTCAGTCTTAGTGTTATTTATTGATACATCATATCATTGTTATCAGACTGGTTTCATGACACTGAGAGCTTGAGAGACTGGAGAGTTGATGAATGAGTGAGGCCGAAGGCCTGATGTTGAGGATATTTATCGGATCGGGTTGCACGTCGCAATATGTTTTATGACTGAGTATGGCAAGGGCCTAATTGTGAGAATATTTACAGGACTAGGCTGCATGCCGCAACATGTTTTATTGATTCATAGCCGAGCGAGGCCGAGGGCCTGATTGATGTATGCCATGAGTGGGTTGTTATAGCGTTTAGGCTGAAGGAGCCCCTCCAGAGTCTGCACGCCCCCATTAAGCGCATGTACCTACTGAGTGCGAGTGCCGAGTGCTGTGACTGTGAGGACTGAGTGAACTGATACTCTGAGAGTATGCATATGGTTTTATTACTGAGTCACATCGCATTTTACATACACATGCATATGACATGCAGGCATAGAAATGCATTTTTCCTCATGTTGTACGGTATCACATCATTCATGACTTTTCACACACATTGATATGTGGTTATAGTGAGATATTTCACACACGCTATCTGAAAAGAAAATGAAACATCATATATATTGTTGAAAGGAATTTTGGGAAAAAGTTACAATTTTTCAAACTTACTCATATTTTTGATGATTTCGGTAAAGGATTTGGGCTTTCATTGGTATACTTGAATAGTGGAACTGTTTTCGAAAAACTATGAAGGGGCTGGGCACTTAATCTCTGAGCTATTTCTTTATTTATTTGCTTCACACTGCTATGAACTGCTATTGGTTATTGGTGTTTGACCCGACCTATGTTCCAGCTCGTCACTGCTTTCAACCTAAGGTTAGGTTTGTTACCTTTTGAGTACATGGGGTCGATTGTACTCATACTGTACTTCCTGCACATTGCATGCAGATCCCAGATGCCGATGTTGCTACATTAGATGGTTGCTGGATTTGAAGGTGCACTTGCGTCCCTGTTGTAGCGCCTCTTGTTCATGGTAGCCTTAGATTTATAAAATTTTGTTTATGTACTTTTCAAACCGAGGATTTTTTCTTTCTGTAGCTTTGTAAACTCTATTTTTAGAAGCTCGTAATTTGTACTACCAGTCCTTAGGAAATAAGATAGATCCAATTTTTTTTATTTAATTAACTTATTAACAATAATAAAATTGAATAGTTATTAGTTGGCTTACCTAGCGGGTTGGGGTTAGGTGCAATGACGACTAGTGGATTTTGGGTCGTGACATATGGTATCATAATTTACCGCCTAATTCTATTGACTCGTTTGCTATGTGTTACATCCCGTACTTTTCTATATTGGTTTGTCATAAGATAATTGACATAAGTTCAAGGACAAGACAATATTTGAGATTGTAAGTACTTATGGTATGTACAACAAGTGATAAGTAAAGTTGTGAAGGTAAGAGGGTAAACGAGCTGAAATAAATGAAGTTGGTTGAAGTTTGACATTTTGAGATAAAATATTGTCCAAGCAATAATACCCTGTATTATGGACTAGTAATATATCACATGACCATGATAGCAAAGTATATTATTGTAAGGTATATGAAGTATACTAATATTTAACTGAAAAGAGACCTAACAATTATTATGTGGCTAATTGGTTAAACATTGGATTTTAGTGGAAGATTAATAGATTAATTAGTAGATAATTATTGTGTGAGCATCAATCCTCATGTAAGTAGCTAGAATGACTAAGCATTATAAGTTAGTAGGTCTCCTTTTAGGAGTTACAGTGCTTTATTAGGTGTACTATATATATTCACATGTTAGTGGTGTTTTGATGAGTAATCAAATGCGTATTCACTAAATGACATGTATAAGTGGTTAAAGGCCCCTTTTAAAATATATTTTACTACTTCTGGATATGCATTAAATTATATACAAAATACGTGAAAGTTTATAAATGAGATTTTCTTTATTGTAAAGATAGCAATAAGATTATCTTATCACCATTTTGAGAATTAAGCACACAAAAATTTGTACTCTTTATATGAGATTAGAAAAAAATAGGTGTATATATATATATAGTTTTAGTGAAGTATTTACGACGAACCTACTCATCGTCTCATGAGTTACCGCTATGTTTCCCCATTTTATGCTTCTTCATGTTTCATTATCAATATTCGGTGTTTTAGAGTTGATTTGGATAGGTTTTGGTAGAAAATGAGACACTTAATCTCTTTAAGTAAGGCTTAGTTTGGAAAAGTTATCTGGAGGTTGACTTATGAGTTATAAATCTCGGATATGAATTCCAATGGTTCGATTAGCTCCGGGAGATGATTTGTGGCTTAGGTGCGTAATCGAAAATGATTTTGAAGGTCCGGTGTAGAATTAGACTTGAATTGGTGAAGTTAGTATTTTAGCGAATTCCGATTGATAGGTAAAATTTTCATTCGAGGGATGGAATGGAATTCCGAGGGTTGCAATAGCTTCGTTAGGTGATTTTGGATGTGTGTGCAAAATTTCAGGTTATTCGGGGGTGATTTGGATATGTTTTTTATCGAATACGTGTTTTGGAGATTTTGAAAGAACTTAGGCTTGAATTCGATGAGAAATGATGGTTTTAGTGTTGTTTGAGGTGTTTTAATGGTTGGAACAAGTTTGAATGATGTTACAAGAAGTGTTAGTATTTTTGGTTGAGGTCCCGGGGGGCTCCGGGTGATTTCGGATGGCTAACGGGAAATTTTGGGCTATGAAAGTTGCAGAAAAAGGGAATCAACTGTTGAAGAGCATTTTGCTCTATGCGATCGCAGAGGTAGTATTGCAATCGCATAGAAAGATTTTTGGGTTTGGTCAATTGTTCAATGCGATCGCAGGTCAGTAATGCGATCGCATAGAGGAAACTTGGGAGCTTGAATTTTTGTTGATTGCGATCGAGTGGCCTTGTATGCGATCGCGCAGTGTAAAGTTTTTGGTCAATGCGATCGCAGTGGTGCTTGTGCGATCGTATAGTGTTACAAATTGTAGGTGAAAAATTATTCTATGCGATCGTAGAGGTGTATTACGATCGCATAGAAGGGAAATATATTGCTGGGCAAAATGTTTTAAAAGCTCATTTATGCGATTTTGGGTTATTTTTCCTCCATTGTTGGTCTTTTTGAGAGCTTTTTGAAGGAAATTGAAGAGAGATTCAAGGAGAATCGATTAGAGGTAATATTTTTAAGCTCATAACTCATTGTTATTGTGTAATCCATCTAGAAATTCATGGAAATTAAGCTTAAAATTGATGAACTAGGCCTTGGGGTTTTGAGATGTTAAATTAGGATTTGATGGGTCATTTGAGCTTGGATTTGAGAGTTCTTGGTATGGATGAACTCGTAAGAAGATGAGGAATCCATCGATGTTAAATTTTTTGATTTTCAAGAAGTGGGCCCGGGCTCCGATTTTGCTAATTTTGAGATTCTTGATATTTTTCAATTGTTTTCGCTTGGGTATTGTTCCCTTAGCATATTGTGATGTATTCACTCTGATTTGAGGGGAAAAAAATATTCTGAGGGTTTGAATCCCCGGATTGCACATCATAGTGCTATATTAAGGTGACTTGCATGCCAGATAGTGGGCATGGGGTAGAGCACCGCTGGGGATTGTGACTTGGTCCGTCCTGATTGATAAATTTACTGCGTATTTGACTGGAATTTATTTGTTAGCACTGCTATTTGGGCTGATTTCCATATTTGGGCTTCATGCCAATTATTTGAATCCTTCGGGGATTATTTTCACTGTTTCCTGACTGTTTACATATTACTTGAACTCAGTCATATTATTTCTCCACTATTTTACTACTCAACCACTTTTACTCAGATTTGAGTGTTAAATAATATTTTAAATGATAATCTGGGCTGAGGACTACTCTTTTACTAATGTCCGAGGGGCTTGTGATGATATTCTAACTGAGTGTGACCGAGGGCCAGATGTGAGAATACACTGAGTGATGTGAGGCCGAGGGCCCTGATGTGAGGATTATTTATGGATTAGGCTACATGTCGTACTGATACTTATAAGGATCGGGCTGCACGCTGCAACAATATATTATATGGATCGGGTTGCACGCCGCAGCCGTATATATATATATATATATATATGCTGCACACCGCAATAATATAGTGCTTGGACTATAATAGCCCCTCCGGAGTCTGCACTCCTACAGTGAGCGCGGGTACCCATATGGATCGGGCTGCACGTTGCAGTGAGCTATGGATCGGGCTGCACGCCGCAGCGATATGTGGATCAGGCTACATGCCGCAACAACTACTATATGATACTGTTCTGAGAGTGATCTAAGAGAGAGAGCCCGAGGGGCTGGTTTAGTTTGAGATATTTGCCCGAGGGGCAAACTTTTATGTGCTCATCTTTCGTACTTATTTACCTTTTTACCTATTAAACTGTGGTATTTGTGCCCGAGGGGCGGATTTTCCGTGCTTATCAGCACTAACTATTTAGAAATCATTTTGCGTAATTATTGAAAAGATCATTTTCAAAAGAGATTTGTACTGAGCCAAGGTATTTCTAATGATTTCACAGATTTTACCGTTTTCTCAAAAAATTGTACCGGGCTTCTATATAGCATGTCGGTTGCTTTACGTGATTTCTTGCTACTAAGTTATTATTTACCTTTATTACTCACTGAGTTGAGTACTCACTTTACTACCTGCACCTCGCGTATAGATGCAGGCATTTATTCACCCGGTAGTGGGTTTTCCATTCATGCATGCAGTTATAGATAATCCGTTTGAGGAGCCCTCATAGTAGATGAGGTTAGCATTCAGTGAAGGATCGGTAAGACTCCACTTCAATCGAAGTGCAGCCGAGTCTATAAGTCATTGTGTCACTGTTTTCCTACAGACTATAGATAGGCCAGTACCCTATTCCATTTGATGTTAAATAATCTTAGAGGCTTTGTAGACACAGGTTCATTATGTACATTATGTTAGAGGCCTTGACAGACCATATGTATTCATCTTTTAAGAACGATAGTTCATTGATACAACGCTTGCCCACTTAGAGTATACATTACGAGTTGTGGCCATGTTGGCCCATGATAGAAGAAAATAATGAGTTACAGAGTGGTTTCCTCGGGCCAGTATGGCATCGGGTGGTAGCCACGCCTCCCCAGGTTTGGGGCGTAACAAAGTAGTATCAGAGAAGGTCGTGTCTTAGGGAGTCTATAAAGCCGTGCCTAGTAGAGTCTCACTTACGGGTGTATTGTGCGCCATATTTGTAATTGAGACGCTATAGGGAATTTAGGAAATATTACCCTTCATTTTTTTTTCCAGATCGTGCAATAGATCTAAGTCTTAAGAAGTTAGTAGAAATCTTTCACCAATTTTGTATGCACCAGAGGTGCCATCACAATAGATCTTTCAGGCGTAGATATAATTTCTATCTATGTTGAAGGAAGGTTATGAAAGCGACATAAGATACGACGTGAGATTAGACGGTATGTAAGGTAAGGTGAACAAGATATGAGATACTCAAATACAAAAGGTTGTGAATACTCTAGACTTCATATGGAAGTTGGGTTTTAGATTAATTTACATAGGACACTCTTGCAAAAATTTTGTAAATCTCTAAGAGTTAACATTCGAAGACAAATATTTCAAACGGGGGGGGGGGAGATGTTACATCCCGTACTTTTCTATATTTTTTAGTCATAAGATAATTGACATAAGTTCAAGGACAAGACTATTTTTGAGATTATAAGTACTTATGATATTTGTTTATATAACAAGTGATAATTAAAGTCATGAAGTTGAGAGGATAAATGAGTTGAAGTAAATGAGGTTGTTTGAAGTTTGACATTTTGAGATAAAATATTGTCCAAACTATAATATCCTGTATTTATGGACTAGTAATATACCATATAATTATGATAGCAAAGTATATTATAGTAAGATATATGAAGTATACTAGTATTTAAGTTAAAAGAGGTCTTGAAACTATTATGTAGCTAATTGGTTAAACATTACATTTTAGTGGAAGATTAATAGATTAATTAGCAGATGATTATTGTGTGAGCATCAATCCTCGTGTAAGTAGCTAGAATGACTAAGCATTATAAGTTAGTAGGTAGCCTCTTAGGAGTTAAAAGTGCTTTATTAGGTGTACTATATATATACACATGTAAATGGTGTTTGATGACTAATAAAATGGGTATTCACTTAATGACATGTGTAAGTGGTTAATGGCCCCTTTTAAAATATATTTTATTTTACATAATACGTGAAAGTTTATAAAACTCCACTTTTAGCTGATTGATTGCTTGAAAGAGCCGTACCTAGCTAAGGGAAGAAGCTATCTCTATTTCCCGGACAGAGAAGGCTATTGCAGTTATGGGGATTCCTCCTACCACCGAAACCCAGACGCCAAAGGGATGAAACTTTCTCCTCGAGCTGCGGAACTAACACGTCTATTAGAAAGTCGAATTAGCAACTTTTACACCAATTTTCAAGTGAATGAGATCGGTCGAGTGGTCTCAGTTGGAGATGGATAGAAATTATTTTCTCACAAGAACAGAAATTTATCATTTTACCGTTTTGAGAATTAAGCGCGCACAAATTTATACTCTATATGAGATTAGAAAAGATAGGAGTTGATAATACATATATATATATATATATATATATATATATATATATATATTACATGGAGGTTTTAATAAACTATTAGTGTATATATTAATTTTTTATCGTATCATAATTTATTATTTTTATATTTAATAGTAGTACTTTACGACAAAGACAAGATTTGTATGCCTTACTCCACGTATTTTTGTTGGGATTTTAATATATTTAATTAATATATTAAAGAGTTAAAAGAGGGTGAATGAGAAATGGAGGGAAATGAAATTTTGAGTGAAATTTCAAGTTCCCTCTCCTTGATAAATGGGCATTGTCCCATATCGTAAGAGGAAGAGGTATTTTATGGGTATATAAGTAATTGCTCTTCTTCTAGCTCTTAAAGAGTTGAGAAGAAAGCAAGCCTCGCGTCGTCGTCGTCGTCGCTCGCTCGGCTTGGCTTGGCTTCGGCTTCGGCTTCGGATTCGAATTCGGATTCGGATTTGGTCAAATGATCGATTGATTAACTTTTTGGACAAAATTTATTTGTTAATAGTAAAATATTAACATAAATGTTATTAAATATTTATTTTAATAACAGAATATTAATATTAAATAAATATTAATATTAAATCCAAATTTTAGTTTTTCTGTTTTTGTAACAGAAACTTAACTATCCATCAATTTTTCCTCTTTATTTTTCCTCTTTATTATTGAGTAAATGGCCATTTATGCAATGGCATTTATGCTGTGGCACTTTTGCAGAAACAATCATTCTGAAGAGACTCTTCAGATTTCAGCCCAACTTTTGGCTATAAATACAACACTATTCTGCTAAGAATTTCACTACGAATTTCTGAGTTTGTCCTTGGGTACTAAGAGGGGATTAAATTCCTTAAGGAAACACTGTGAATTCAGTGGGCTCAAATTGGTTTCTTCATTTCTGTTTATGCATATTATTTTTTGTATTTTATTTATATTTCCAGAATTATTTTACAAATACATTGTAATAACAAGCTTAAGGAATTTAAATATATTTTGTATTTGTTTTACTATTTCTGGAAGAGTAAAACCTTTATGGTTTTGTACTCTATTAAAATCTACGTGATTTTAATATTTGTGTCATTCTTTTACAAAAATGACTAATGGGAATGAGAATCAAACTGTTCCAATGGTGACTGCTAATGCCTCAACAAGCCGAACGACTCCGGCAGCATTGGCACCGGCTGAGAAACCTGAAAAATTTTCCGGGATTGATTTCAAGGACTGGTAACAAAAGATGTTCTTCTATTTGACTACTCTAAGTCTCCAAAAGTTCATCAAGGAAGATGTTCCTGTGTTGTTCGACGAAACTCCTGAAACTGAAGGCTTTCTCGTCGTTGAGGCATGGAAGCATTCAGATTTTTTATGCAAGAATTATATTCTAAGCGGGCTGGAAGATACTTTGTATAACGTCTACAGTGGCGTAGAAACGTCAAAGGAACTATGGACTGCGCTTGAAAAGAAATACAAAACCGAAGATGTCGGGTTAAAAAAGTTTGTTGCTGCAAAGTTTTTGGACTACAAATTTGTAGATAGCAAGTCTGTTATTACCCAAGTCCGGGAATTACAAGTGATTATTCACGATCTTCTTGCTGAAGGTATAAATCAAATTAATATTCATGTTGAAAGTAGTAACCTTAGTATTTTTACTAATGAAAATTTCATTGAAGGTCTTGTTATCAATGAAGCATTCCAAGTAGCAGCAATGATTGAGAAGTTGCCTCCTTTGTGGAAGGACTTCAAAAACTACTTGAAACACAACCGCAAGGAGATGTCCCTTGAAGATCTCATTGTTCGGTTGAGAATCGAAGAGGACAATAAAGCTGCTGAAAAGAGAGGCCGTGGAAACTCAACAATAATGGGAGCAAATATTGTTGAAGAGAACAAAAAGAGGAAGAAGTCTTATGGACCAAAATACAATCCAAGCAAGAAGCGGTTCAGTGGAAACTGCTACAACTGTGGAAAACCCGGACACAAATCTACGGAGTATCGTGCTCCGAAGAAAGGCAAGAAGAAGGGTCAAGCAAACATGGTTGAAAAGCATGATGATGTTGATGACTTATGTGCCATGCTTTCCGAATGCAACTTGGTAGGCAATCCTAAAGAGTGGTGGATTGATTCTGGAGCCACTTGTCATGTTTGTGCTGTTAGAGAAGCGTTTGCTACTTATGCTCCTGTTGGACCAGACGAGACGGTTTCTATGGGAAATGCTTCTAAGGCCAATATTGAAGGATGTGGGAAGATATTTCTCAAAATGACTTCCGGCAAAGTGGTGACTTTGAACAACGTCCTTCATGTTCCCGAGATTAGGAAGAATTTGGTCTCTACTGGACTTCTTGTTAAAAATGGTTTTAAATGTGTTTTTGTTTTCGATAAGGTTGTAATAAGTAAGAATGAAATATTTGTAGGAAAAGGTTACCTCACTGAGGGCCTTTTCAAGCTGAATGTAATGGTTGTTGAGAATAATAATAAAATTTCAGCTTCGTCTTACTTACTTGAGTCAAATGAATTATGGCATATACGTTTGGGTCTTGTCAATTATAAAACCTTACGGAAAATGATTAATTTGGAAGTATTGCCTAAATTTGAATGTGACAAATCAAAATGTCAAGTATGTGTGGAATCTAAGTATGTTAAACATCCTTATAAGTCGGTTGAAAGGAATTCAAATCCTTTAGACTTAATTCACACAGATATTTGTGACACGAAGTCAATACCATCTCGCGGTGGAAAAAAGTATTTCATAACTTTTATTGACGATAGTAATCGATATTGCTATGTTTACTTACTTAATAGTAAAGATGAAGCAATTGACACATTCAAGCAATACAAAAATGAAGTTGAAACACAACTTAACAAGAAAATCAAAATGATAAGAAGTGATAGGGATGGTGAATATGAATCTCCTTTTGAACAAATATGTTTAGAATATGGAATTATTCATCAAACAACGGCCCCTTACACGCCCCAATCCAATGGGATTGCAGAAAGAAAGAATCGTTCGTTAAAGGAGATGATGAACGCATTATTGATAAGTTCTGGTTTGCCACAGAACTTGTGGGGGGAAGCCGTACTTACTGCTAGCCGAATATTAAATCGAGTATCCCATAGCAAAACACAATTCATTCCATATGAAAAATGGAAAGGAAGGAAGCCAACTTGAATTATTTTAAAGTGTGGGGGTGTTTGACAAAAGTGCAAGTTCCTAAACCCAAAAGGGTAAAAATAGGACCGAAAACCGTTGCTTGTGTTTTCATAGGATATGCGACTAATAGTAAAGCATATCGATTTCTAGTTCATAAATTAGAAAATCCCGACATTCATAATAATAATGTTACAGAATCAGATAATGATGAGTTCTTTATAAATATATATCCGTACAAAAAGGAATGTGAGTTGATTAGTAAAGGATCTAAACGATCTCGGGAAGAAGCAAAAGAAAGTACACTTAACCAGGAAGATCCAAGGCGTAGTAAACGTCAAAGAACGTCTACTTTATTTGGACCAGATTTTGTGACTTTCTTATTGGAAAATGAGTCTCAAATATTTAAAGAAGCTATGTCTTCTTCGGAATCATTGTTATGGAAAGAGGCGGTCAATAGTGAAATAGAATCCATATTGAACAACCATACATGGGAATTGGTTGATCTTCCTCCTGGAAATAAACCGTTGGGTTCTAAATGGATCTTTAAGAGGAAAATTAAGGATGATGGCACTATTGACAAATATAAGGCAAGACTTGTGGACAAAAGGTATAGACAACGAGAAGGTCTTGGTTATTTCGATACATACTCTCCAGTTACAAGAATTACGTCCATACGAACGTTAGTAGCGTTAGCTGTGGTTTATGGTCTTGAAATTCATCAAATGGATGTTAAGACGGCCTTCTTAAATGGAGAGTTGGAGGAAGAAATATACATGGAACAACCAGAAGGGTTTGTGGTTCCAGATAAAGAAAAGAAGGTCTATAGACTTGTTAAGTCCCTTTACGGATTAAAACAAGCACCCAAACAATGGCATGCGAAATTTGACTAAACAATATTGTCAAATGGGTTTAAGATAAATGAATGTGATAAATGTATGTATATTAAAAATGTTCCAAATCACATAGTTATTGTTTGCTTATATGTGGATGATATGCTCATAATGAGTAGTGACATTGCCAATATAAATGCTACTAAGCGTATGCTAACTAGCAAGTTTGGTATGAAAGACTTGGGAGTTGCTGATTTAATTCTGGGAATTAAGATCCATAAAACTTCTCAAGGTCTGGCGTTGTCACAATCTCTTTATATCAAGACAGTACTTGAAAAAAATTCAAGAACTTGGGCTTTAAAGTTGCAAAGACTCCAATTGACGTGAATCTTGCATTAGCAAAGAACAAAGGCCAAAGCATATCACAATTGAATTATGCTCGTGTGTTGGGTTGCTTAATGTTCATCATGAACTGTACACGACTAGACATAGCCTGTGCTATAAGTAAATTGAGTAGATATACGAGCAATCCAGGTCAATCTCATTGGATGGCCATGAAACAAGTTTTGGGGTACTTAGTACATACCCATGACTTTGCTTTGCACTACAATAAATATCCTGCGGTCATTGAGGGATATTGTGATGCAAATTGAATCACCAAATCAATTGATTCCAAATCCACAAGTGGATATGTATTCACTATTGGTGGAGGAGCGGTATCTTGGAAGTCGTCCAAACAAACTTGTATTGCCTGCTCTACAATGGAGGCTGAGTTCAAAGCCTTGGATAAAGCCGGTGAAGAAGCTGAATGGCTCCAGAATTTCTTGGAAGATATTCCATTTTGGCCCAAACCCTTGGCACCAATATGCATACACTATGATAGTCAAACGGCAATTGGAAGGGCTGGGAGCGTTATGTATAATGGTAAATCTTGTCATATACGACGAAGACATAAAACTGTTAGACAATTACTCTCTAGAGGAATTATCACGATTGACTATGTAAAGTCAAGTGATAATGTGGCGGATCTACTTACAAAAGGCCTAACTAGAGATGTGGTTGAGAAATCATCAAGGGGAATGGGACTGTGGCTGAGAACAAGTCATAGTGGCGGTAACTCTACCTAGAAGACTGGAGATCCCAAGATCTAGGTTCAATGAGATCAAACAAAGTCATTTATGACGGTTCAACATTGTCAAATAAACTTTTGGCCCATTCTCTTATAAGACAATGTTCAGTACCAAGGATAAAACATTAAGGTTTTTTAATGATTTCTAAATTTGATACGGGGTATATCAAATAGTGTATCTACGGGATGACACGTTTAGGAATCACCTATATAAGTGTGAAGTGTTAGCCACTTCAAGGAGAATTTTGTAAGTCCAGTTCTTTACGCTCTTATGAAACCAGGCGGTGTTCATGGCTGAAATGAACACAACAATGAGAACCAAACACGGTTAAGGGTTGGTTGTGTGACATGTGGTTGTCTAGGTATACACCAAAGTTCGTCGGTTCAAAGATATCAAATCTACCGAATGATCGAGTATATCCGACATAAGTTCACTACGAAAAGTTCAAAGGGAAACCTACTTATCCAGATGCAATTAATTCTTACTTGCGAATCACACAGTTTTTCATGCATACTTCCGTGATATAGCCATTCCCCATTCATGTGGGGGATTGTTGGGATTTTAATATATTTAATTAATATATTAAAAAGTTAAAAGAGGGTGAATGAAAAATGGAGGAAAATGAAATTTTGAGTGAAATTTCAAGTTCCCTCTCCTTGTAAATGGGCATTGTCCCATATCGGAAGAGGAAGAGGTATTTTATGGGTATATAAGCAATTGCTCTTCTTCTAGCTCTTAAAGAGTTGAGAAGAAAGCAAGCCTCGCGCCTTCGTCGTCGCTCGCTCGGCTGGGCTGGGCTTCGGCTTCGGCTACGGCTACGACTTCGGCTTCGTCTTCGGATTCAGATTTGGATTTGGATTTGGATTTGGTCAAATGATCGATCGATTGATTAACTTTTTGGACCAAATTTATTTGTTAATAGTAAAATATTAACAGAAATGTTATTAAATATTTATTTTAATAATAAAATATTAATATTAAATAAATATTAATATTAAATCCAAATTTCAGTTTTTCTGTTTTTGTAACAGAAACTTAACTACCCATCAATTTTCCCTCTTTATTTTCCTCTTTATTATTGAGTAAATGGCCATTTATGCAATGGCATTTATGCTGTGGCAGTTTTGCAGAAATAGCCATTCTGAAAAAACTCTTCAGATTTCAGCCCAATTTTTGGCTATAAATACAACACTATTCTGCTCAGAATTTCACTACGAATTTCTGCTCCTTTCTTCTGCATACTTTTAGCATCAAACAAAGCAAAAAAGTAAGTGTGATTTGCTACTGAACTTTGAGTTCGCTGAAACACTGGGGTTTGAAGTACTACTACACCAGTGTGTAATTCGTTCTATCCTGGGAGGAAATAATCCATAACCTTGGGTACTAAGAGGGGATTAAATTCCTTAAGAAAACACTGTGAATTCAGTGGGCTCGAATTGGTTTTTTCATTTCTGTTTATGCATATTATTGTTTGTATTTATTTATATTTCCAGAATTATTTTACAAATACATTGTAATAACAATTTTTTGGCCTTATCATAATATATGAACTCTTATCTTTGAATGGGTCAAATGCAAAAGAATAACTCTTGGTTATCATATGTATATATTATGAGATATTTTTGATTTATTAGTATTTTATATACCTTAAATACTAAAATATGGAGATAAGTATGTGGTAGATATATTTTGCGTTAGTAGGCAATAATTGTCACTAATATAAGACTCCCACCGCCAATACATGGTCAGGTGGAAGCCAAGCAGTAATTATTCATTTGCTTTCTTTAGATGAAAGTTACTTATAACATTACACTTCTTTTTGCGAGGAGAACGAAATAACATTCAGAAACTCTTTTAGTCAATGATTCACTCTTTCATTTGGGGAATTCATGCCTAACACCATGAGGTTAAATTATTTTGGAATAAGAAAACGTATTTAGTCACCAAGGTTCTCATTTTGTGGATAATTCTTTTGAAGGCGATCACGGTCTGATTCTTTATCTACGACCTTCTCGAGTTCTAATGAGAAATTAAGGTATGTTAAAGACAATTGCTTTGTTTTTTTTTTTTTTGCATAATTTATACGACACAAATAAAATAAGTACATGCATAACTTTCATAAATGAATCTATTCATAGAAGTATTAGAGGTGCCTATATTCTTGAATTTCTGTGTGTCTTATTATCACATCTTCTGTTCATGGGTCTGAGAAAAATATGTATGTTGAAAAAGGTTTACTTCATGATATTACTCAAAGGCATAATGGTCTTATGACAATGTGAGAGATTTTATTGACATATTTTTCATGCATTGCATTCATTTATATATACATGTCATTGACCCATGGCCAAATGGCGTTATATATGTGTATATATGTATATGGGATATGGGGAAATGTTACGGCATTATATACGTACCACCACTTGATCAGCTGGTATACATTTATGATTTTACTCGCAGTCGCTGAGATGATATGATGGGATGCCCTTAGAGGCTTGAGGATGTTATGTACATATAGACATGTGTATTATATGACATTTATACATATATGCATAACATTATAGAAATTTCATGATTTACAGAACTATCCAGACTTACAGGTTGAATCATTTTGCTCCATGTCTTTTATATACTTATTTACATGCCTTATATACTCGGTACATTATTCCTACTGACATCCTTTTTTTGGGATGCTGCATTCATGCATGCAGTTATAGATAATAAGTTTGACGAGCCCTCATAGAAGACGAGGTTAACACTCAACGAAGGATCGGTAAGACTCCACTTCATTCGGAGTGTAACCGAGTCTATAACTCATCACGTTAGAGTTTTCTACAACTTATGGGTAGGCCGGTACTCTGTCCCATTTGATGTCAAATTATCTTAGAGGCTTTGTAAATACATGTTCATTATGTACAGTATGTCAGAGGCATTGAAGGCCCATATGTATTAATGTTTTAAGAATGATGGTTCATTGATACAATGCTTGCCCACGTATAGTTATACATTACAAGTTATGGCCATGTTGGCCCGTGATAATTAGAAGGAAAAAAATGAGTTATAGAGTGGTTTGCACGAGCTAGTATGACACCGGGTGCCATCCAAGCCTCCCCAGGTTTGGGGCGTGACACTATGCTTGAAGATTCCCTTTTAAAGGCACATGTTGGAGCCATTAAGGCCGCAACAAGAAAGATGGACCTTTTCAAAGTAAGGCAAAAGGATAATGAGATACTCAGAGAATTTGTATATCGATTCCAAATGGAACTAATAGACTTGTCACCGGTCACTGACGACTGAGCTGTTCAAGCTTTAACTCAAGGTCTCAACATTCGGAGTTTTATAGCTTCACAATAGTTGAAACAAAAATTGGTCGAATATTTATCTATCACTTAGGCCGATGTACACAATCGAATTAATCGAAGATCATGGTCGAGGATGATCAACTAGGGGCTCCTTACGGGTCCGTTTATCCTAAGAAGACTTAGATATAATCAACTGGGATATCAACCGATAACCAAGGTTGAAGATCGATATCAATCGTATAACAGAGAATGTAGAGGCTGCAGATCTGGGCGAAACTTTGCATGACATGAGAGGAGAAATGATCGAACGGGGACTCATGAGCAAGAGTGGTTTCAACAGGGATGTCGGGCCTAAAGAAGCACTGCGATTGTCAGAATATAACTTCAACATAGATGCATCCGCCATCATATCAGCCATCAGACTATCAAGGATACTAGATGGTCTCGACCTCTAAAGACCAATCCGTCCCAGAGAAATCCAACCAAATGTGCAAGTATCATGGAACTCATGGCCATAAGATAGAAGATTGCAGGCAGCTAACAGAGGAAGTAGCCCGATTGTGCAACGAGGGGAACCTTTGGGAATTCTTAAGCGATCGGGCAAAGAATCACTTTAAAAATAGAGATTCGAATAGAAAAAATGAGTAGGACGAGCCACAACACATGATTCACATGATCGTTTGATGGGTCAAAATTCCTCAAGGACCAGTGTTTAATCGCACCAAGGTGCCGATCACAAGGGGAAACGAACTCGGGATTACGTGCCAGAAGGAAACTTGTCTTTCAATGACGAATATGAAGAAGGGATCATACAGCTCCATAACAACACACTGGTAATATCTGCACTTATGAATAAAACTTAGGTTAAACGTGTTTTAATTGATCCAGGTAGCTCGGTCAACATTATTCGATCGAGGGTCGTAGAATAGCTCGGCCTACAATGGTGAGATAACTTTGCCAGTAAATGTGTCTGGGACCATCCAATAAATTAAGTTCCATGTGATTGAGGGCGATATGAGGTATAATGCCCTATTAGGGAGACTGTGGATTCATAACATAAGGGCAGTTCCCTCGACCCTTCACCAGGTTCTAAAGTTCCCGACGCTGAAGGGAGTCTAAACAATTGTGAGGAGAAACCAACCGCCAAGTAAATGTTTGCCGTCGACGAAGTGATATCAATATCGGCGCTCTTATCAATGAAAGGGTTGAATTTGAAGATAAAACAGGAGGCCAAATAGCAACCACAAACACCGGCCTCGACCCAATCAGAGAAGCATGAAACTAATAAGGACGATGACTACAGAGTTCCTCGATCATTCATAGTCCCCAATGATTTTGACGCCACCAAGTCAACTGTAGCTGGAACAAATTATACTGGCCGAATATCAGTGTGAGTGAAAGGTATACCTGGGAACGGGGTCAGGCCCCAAGCTAAAGAGGAAACGTATTCAATTTTAAAACTAACATGGATTGCTTTTCTTGGTCCCATCTCGATATGACAGGAATCCCACCAAAATATACCACCAATAAACTGAACCTGGATCCGAAATTTCGTCCGGTGAAGCAAAAATGAAGGACCCAGATCGAGTTCAATCACGCTTTCATCAAAGAGGAGGTAACCAAAATTCTCAAAATAGGTTCTATCCGGAAAGTGAAATATCTCGAATGGTTATAGAAAGTAGTAGTAGTACCTAAAAAGGGAAACAAACTTGGAATGAGTGTAGATTACAAAGACCTAAATAAAGCATTTACCAAGGATTTATTTCCACAGGTGGCCACGAGATCTTCAGTTTCCTCGACACCTATTCCGAGTACAACCAAATACAGATAAACCTGTGAGAACATGAAAAGACCTTGTTCATCGCTAAATATGGTACCTACAACTATAATGTAATGCCATTCGGATTAAAAATGTTGGTGCAACCTATCAATGCCTAGTAAACCGAATGTTTGAAGAATAAATAGAGAAATATATGGAAGTTTATGTTGATGACATGCTATTTAAGTCCCTTCAAGAAGAGGACCATTTGGAGCATTTGTAGAAAACTTTTTATATACTAAAGAAATACAACATGGAACTCAACCTAGAAAAATGCACGTTCGGGGTTGGCTCTGGAAAATTTCTCGGCTTCATGGTATCCAATCTAGAAATCGAGATCAACCCCAAAAAAATCAAAGCTATCGAGGATATCATGGTAGTAGACATCGTAAAGGTTGTGTAGAGGTTAACAGGACATATAGCCGCCTTGGGGAGATTCATCTCGAGGTCATCCGATAAGAGCCATTGATTCAATTCATTCCTGAAGAAGAAGAATAACATCGCATGGACTCTGGAATGCCAACAAGCCTTGGAGGAGCTTACATGGTACTTGTCGGGCCCACTATTGCTTCACACGTTGAGGACAGACGAACAACTTTACTTATATTTTGGCAGTATCAGAGATAACGGTAAGTGGAGCCCTAGTCTGAGAAGAGAAAGGTACACAATTCCCTATCTATTATGTTAGTCGAACCCTAGGTGAAGCCGAAAATACTCATACAGAAAAGTTAGCACGCTCTTTGATAAGCGCCTCTAGGAAACTAAAACCACACTTTCAGTGTCATCCCATATGTGTTGTAACAACTTATCCCTTTTGAAATATTTTGCATAAATCGGAGCTTTCGGGACGATTGGCCAAATGGGCCATAGAACACAGCGGGTACAATATTGATTATCGACCCCGAACAGTCATCAAGTCTCAACTCTTGACAAACTTCATGGCTGACTTCACGCTGGCATTAGTGCCTGAGGTTTAAAGAGAATTATAGGTCAACTTGGTTACATCTTCGGGGATCTAGACCATCTTTACAGACGGTTCTTCGAACGTAAAGGGTCCGGACTCGGCATCGTACAGAAACCACCCACAGGTAACATGGTCAGACAATCTATTAGAACTGTAAAATTGACTAACAACAAGGCCGAATATGAGGCCATGATTGCAAGTCTTGAATTAGCCAAAGGCTTGGGAGTAGAGGTAATCGAAGCCAAATGCGAATCCCTCCTCGTTGTGAATTAGGTTAACAGAACCTTTGAAGTTCGAGAAGAACAAATACAAAGATACTTGGATATGCTACAAGTAACTCTACACTGGTTCAAGGAATGGACTTTGCAATATGTGCCTCAAGATAAAAATAGCGAAGCCGATGCCTCGCAAATTAGGCTCGTCGGTCGAAGATAATGAACTCAATTCGGGTGTTGTTACAACTCATGAGGTTAGTAGTCAAAGAAGGACTCACTAAGATAAAATCCACAAACTTGACTTGGGATTGGAGAAATAAATAAATAGAGTATTTGAAGAATGGAAAACTTCCTTCAGATCCAAAAGAATTGAAGGCCCTGTACAGGCAACCCGATTTAGCTTATTCGAAGATGAAACCTTACTTAGAAGGATGCTTGACGGTCCGCTAGTGATATGTCTGGTACTAGGAGTTACCGAGTATGTTTCTAGGGAAGTTCATGAAGGCACATATGGGAACCACTCAGGCGCTGAATTAGTGGTTCTAAAGGTAATCAAAGCCGGCTATTACTAAATTGATATGGAAAAAGATGAGAAGGGGTTTATGCAAAAATGTGATAAATTTCAAAGACATGATTCGATGATTCATCAACCGGGGGAGCTTCTAAATTCAATTTTATCCCCATGGTCCTTCATGAAGTGGGGATGAACATCACATGCCCTCTTCCATCGTCAACAGGTAAGGCTTAATTTGTTTTACTTATGACTGACTATTTCTCTAGTTGGGTTGAAGCACAGGCCTACCAGAATGCCAGGGAGAAAGAAGTCATGGACTTCATTTGGGACCATATCATATGGTCATTCAGAATACCATCCGAAATTGCATATGACAATGGAAAATAGTTTATCAACAGCAAGGTGAAAATAGGACTCAAGATCAATAGGATTTTATCAACACCATATCACCCTAGTGGGAATGGGTAAGCCGAATCGACCAACACAACCATAATACAAAATCTCAAGGAAAGGTTGATCAATTCCATAGGAAAATGGAGAGAAGTCCTACTCGAAGTTCTTTGGGTATGTCGCACAATTTTAAAGTCCAGTACCGGGCTACCCCTTTCTCTTTGGTTTATGGCACCGAAGCTTTAATACCGGTCAAAGTTGGGGAGCCAAACCTCAAATTCCGATATGTGATGAAGGAATCCAATAACGAGGCCATGAATATGAGCTAAAAGTTATTAGATGAATGATGTAAAGCTGCCTTTGATCGATTGGCTGCCCAGAAATAACGAATCGAAAGGTATTACAATCGAAGGGACAACCTTCGATATTTTAATATCGGGGACTTGGTACCGAGGAAGGTCACGTTAAACGCCCGTAATCCAAATGAAGGAATTGGGTCCGAACTGGGAAGGGCCCTACAAAATTCTTGAGATTACAGGGAAAGGATCCTATAAGCTCGGAACAATGGACATAGAACAACTACCGAATAATCGGAACATAACTTATCTCAGACGGTATTACTACTGAGGTACGACCCCATTTCGATTCTTTCTATTTTTTTTTACTACCACTTGCAGGTTATTGACGAGGAGCTGTACGAAGCCTTTAGTTATGAAAGCACGTGTTGCACTCATTTTCCCTTGAATCGTTTTTGTCCCAAATGAGTTTTTTGGCAAGGTTTTTAACGAGGCAACATTGGATCATGTTACCTTAGAATTGAAGGTCGATCACAAATGTATCAAAGACTGTGTTTATAGTATCCTAGATTTCTGTACAATCAACCTCACATACTAGAGTGATTACCCTCGGATATTGAATTATTCGAGAAAGGAAATTATTTGGAAATGAAAGGGTCTCATTAGGTAGGATTTATTTTAAGCTCTAAACAGTCAAAAGAAACCGCGGCCGCATAAATTGCTTGAGCCTGACATAAAACATGTACGTATGTGTGACTTTTTTCAACAAGAATAAAGAAAAGTATTTTCATTGCAACTATTTAATGTCTTGGAATTTTTTTTACTTTACAACCCCATACTTTTGATCTACTATGGAAACGGGCTCAAGGGCCAATTGCAACTGGAGTTTGGATAACCACTCCAACACTCGGGGGCTACCCTCCATAAAATAAACTCAAATAGATCGAAATATTAAACATCAATGGCATACACGTCCTAGGTAACCCTCAAATTTTAAAGGCCACGACCATATCCACTCAAGGACTATTATCTTAGGCAAGCGTGGATAACTCGGGAAAGCGAGATCACTGGGCTACACCCAAACTAGAAGGCTATAACCAATTTAACACGGTTCGGAGACATCTAAAATCTGTAACAAAAATAGGCCTTCAAAAAGAAAATATTCTTTTAGAACCGGTTCTAAAGGCTACCATCAGCAGAATCTTAAACTTAAAATATTTTTGGGAGAAAAACTTTGGTAACACCAAAACTCGATAACGCCATAACCCAGAAGGGTAATAAAGGCAAGGTTTGTTCGAACTATTGAACACAAACTTATTATTTTTTACTAAGGCATCCCAACCTTTATGAATACAAGCAGTAAAACAAAGGAAAAATTTTATAGCCAAAAGAGTGGAAAGCCTTGTATATAAACAATAGTTTTACAAAGGCTAGATTGGCCAAATATAAAATTTACAAAGGCCTAAGGGCCACTTTTACTTTGAGTTCGAGAGATCATTCTCACTTAAATAGAAAGTATAAGGGATACCTTATTTTGAGTTCGAGAAGGCACTAACCCAATCATTATGCTTAAGGGAACATAAGCTCAAGTTCGAATAATCATTCGGGGTCCATAGATTAGAAAAGGTCGAGGGTAATGCTTATTATCGGTATTTACAATCCCTAACCTTGTGTCCTCAAATACAACTTCATAACCTTATGCTAAGGCATTTTGACCCTTACATGAATTAATAAAAAGACAATAGATTGAAAAACGATGGAAAGGAAAAATTTATACAAAAGCCTTTTTACAAAGGTCATATGGCCCGATCAAGAATTCTTTACAAAGGTCGATAGACCTCAACATAAAAGAAAAAATTACAAGGCCTAAGCAATATGGTATTTATTGGAGCAAGCATCTTTGCCTCAGAATCTACTCCACTAGATTCACTCAAACTCTTGGAGTCTTCTGCATGGAAAGTCAATTTTTGAGCCCTTGTTTCTTCTTCTTAGGTAATCATGATTTTAGCAGATATCGAAACCCTAAACACGAGTTCCCTCGAGAGACTCCCTTCATGCTTGGTGTGAACACGTGATTTTTGCCCTCACGACAATTACTCCCAGAAAACTAAAATAATCTTGTGTTCTGATTTTTGCGGATGTTGTGTTGTTTTCTTTGGCGTTAGCATTTGTCTGCGTGTGTGTTTTACTTGTTACATCAATCAAAAAATACAAAATAGGTATCGTAGACGTGTAGGAATCAATTTTGAGTTCATAGGAATTAATTGACCGTAAAGCGGTTAAAAAGAAAATTATAAAAATGCGCATCTTTATTTTTGCCTCTAGGCGATTTTTAGTCAAATGTGTAAGTCGTGTTAATGGTTTGTGTATGGATTAATGAGCATATGATTTTATTCTTTCAACTTGTTTAGAGTGGCTTTGATTTAAATATGGTTAGTCAATAAAGGAGGGAAAGAGGTTAATTTTGCAAACAATCCCGACCCAAAAAGGGGCTGCCTTTGCCCTGTCCAAATTGACCAACACCTTTAGACGTTAAACGACGTCGGCGAGCTAGACACAATCCAGGCCGTTGATCCTGCAAAATCGAACGGCCCAGCATGTCTCATAGGCGTCCAAACGACATCGTCTCAAGGCAGTCAATCCTGTCCGTCGAACCATCCTTGATCGAACGAAGGAGATCCCGTCCCCCAACCCGTTATGTAGCCCGACCCAGTCTGCCCAAAAGACCAACCCGGCTTCAATAAGCGCCCAAACGGCGCCGTTGGAGTAAGTGAGATGATCCAGACCATTGATCTCGTTTGATCAAACGGCTTGGATTAAATCCCACACCCACTATATATTTCTCAGATACACGCCCACCCCCCCAAGAACCCCCTCTTCGTCTCTAAGCTTCAGAGATCAGGTCTCTCGACCTCCGCCTCTCTCCGCCGCACTCCGCCTACCGGAAATCGCCTCACGGCGGTTCCGGTAGGCCAAACCACCCCAAATTAACACCGTAAAATCTCCCAAGCCACCTCTACACGGATATGGCAGTCTTTAGTCTCGAATATTGCTCGAACGTTTCGAATATTAGTTTGAAGTTCGCCGGAACTTGAACGTTTGCCCCAAACCACCTCAAATTCACACCAATCACTCCTCACACCTCCCTCATACCCCTACTAACCCTGGTTCAGCTCGAATCTTGCCAGAACCGGTCGAGCCCCAAAAACGGCTACATGAACCCTAAAAATCCAAAATAGGATCTTCGTTCGAAATTAATAGGAGATTGAGGTCTAATGGACCTTAATCTAGGTGTTCTCAACCGAGAACACCTCGATTAAGGCTCATTTGGCTTCAATGATTCAAGGGCGAATGATTCGAGACCCGTTCAAACTATGGATTCTTATCTTTCAAGGTATTCTTTCCCTTTTCTAGCCTCATCTAGTTCTGTGTTGTGCATTTGTCTATATGATTTTCCATTTGTTTTGTTTTCTTTTCGATTTTTATTAAACTTGCTGTTCTACTCTTTAAGACCTTTTATTTGGTCGATTCCTTCTGTTTTCTTTAATTAAAATGAATCGTATGCTCAGTTTGATTAAGGTCGTCGAGCAATTAATTCATATTTGTTGATCCCCTGATTCTGCCCGAAATATTATGAATCGAATTGTAGGTCGATCATTTGTTATCGATTATATGTGTTGTAATCGACTAATCAAATGTTGTCGATTAGTTTCGTAGGTCTGTTTATTAGCATCTTGAGGCAGAAATTGACACTATAAATCACATATAGAACCACTGTTGAATTGTGTTCATTTGTGATCTTTAATTAGGGATTAGTGGGTTGGATGTCAGTGGTTAATCAGAAATGGCATACTTTAGGATTCAAAATGCCCTGCACATGAAACAGAGCAGTGGAACCTGCTGTTACAGCAGGGCACACAACCAGGCTTGCACTTAACAATTAAAATATGAAAACCCCATACTTAGACAGGATTTAGTGGTTAAAACATAGAATATAATGGGCTGGGCAGAGAGAGGGATGGGCAGGGGTTTAGTTTAAGATAGTTGCACCATTAGGAGCTGAATTTAAAAACTATATAGATAGAGGGATACACATGAGATAGAGGATCTAAAAAAAAAGAAGACACAGTGAGAGATTATATAGACACACAAACATACAAAAAAGGAAGGGGGAGATACAACTCTGAAACTAAGAATACAGAGGGAGACATCAAGTTTACTGTTCCATTAAGGGTTTGTAGAACAACTTTGGGTTCTGGTCAATCTTATTCATATCATTTTGATTCAATATTGAACCATTGGAATTCCAGAGGAGTATTAGGCTGATTTCGAGTTTGGTTTTGGGTCCAATTAAACTATCTGTTGGTACAAGTATTGATCAGTTGATGTTTTCAAGTGTTCACTGGGTATTTTGAAGTTAAATTTGGTCTACTTGAGCTGTTTGGTTTCATTCTTGGGTCATTTGGTATTGCTGAATATTTCATCCTGGCTTGGTCATCGATTCTGCTGTGTCTGATTGCTGTGTACTATTGCCACCAATTGCTGTAGCTGACCTCTCAATTTCTGATGAAATTTTGTTTCCAGGTATTTTTCCAGCTTCACTTGATGTTGAAGGGCTGAATCTGTGTGCATCGGTTAATTGAGGAAATGAAATTCAAAGCATGTTAATTTGATATCAATTCATTAAGTGATGTATTCCTTTAACTGTTAGTTGTACAGTAGTGGCAGTAGCAATAGTAGGAGTTTGGACAACTGGAACATTTTATAGTTGTGATGAATGAAATTGTAATGGGTTTGTCTGAGTTAGCCATTAGCATGCAAGTTTTTTTTTATAAGAATGAACATATAATCCTGCCAGCTTCATTTGATTCACATATGGACTTTAGTCAGTCGAGAGATTGGGTTTTCTAATGTGTAGATTTGAACTCGATCAGTAGTAGAATTGACCGAAATGTTTTGTGAATACATTAATGAATATGAAAGATTATAAATAGGAAATCAAGTTATCAATTTATGCATCTGATATTAATCATATGAACATAGTTAAAACCATGACTTTTGCATCTACGCGTATCTCGTTTGCACAGTGCATAAACGGATTTGGGCCTGCCATCCGGGCCAGGCCATGGAAAATCGAGGTTTAATTTTAAAAGATAAAAATAAAAAAATGAGTTATTACAAAGTGTTTTCTCAAAGTAAGGTAATTCTTAAGAAATAACAATGAATTAAGACCCTTCTTATTATTAGAAATAAATCAACTAGGAAAATGTAGTATACGTTAGGTATGACCTTAATAAAATGAGATGAGCCTCGCCGCTTTAAGTATACAATTACGGGGCCCTCAAATAATTGTTATAAAATATTTAAACTCGGAAGGATCGTTTAGCGAATTTCACGGTCTTTCCTGAAGTTAACAAAGAAGTAGAATCTTTAGGCACGACTTTAAATAAAATACTTTCCTAATTATGGGTGCGCATTTATGTGACCCAAATCTTACTCTCGGCGAAACTGAAATACATTAAAGTCACAGGCGTATCGGTTGCGGTGTGACTCGAAATGTGTTTTCGTGACGTCGCAATTCTTCTAAAATTAAAAGTGGAACATTAAAAGCACATAATTGAAATATATAAAGAAATCAGATAAAAACAAAAATCGCAGTTGAGCGACCGTGCTAAAACCACGGAATCCGGGAATGCCTAACACCTTCTCCGGGTTAACAGAATTCCTTATCCAGGTTTCTAGTTTCGCAGACTGTATTACAGAGTCATAAATTTCCTCTGTTCGGGATTAAACCGGTGACTTGGGACACCATTATTTTCCCAAGTGGCGACTCTGAATAATTAAATAAACGGATCCCGTTCCGACCGTCCTTTAAATGGAAAAACTCCTTCACCGATTATTATTATATTCCTTCTCGGGGTGTAGTAATAAACAGTAGCACACTTAATTGGGGTGGTAAAAAAGGGATGTGTGACAGCTCTGGCGACTCTGCTGGGGATAAGTAACCCGAACTTCGGTTCGGGGTTTAAGAATTCGAGCTCAGTTAAAATTGCTGTTTTTGCTTATATCTGATTTCCTTATATGTTTTGATTAATGTGCTACATGTTTACCTCTTTGATATTACGTGAACTGTGTATATAAACTGTGCCGAAAACCCTTCTCTTCTCACCCCGGGGATGTGCTCACTGGTTGAGACTCCCTATTCTGTTAGTGTCATACCCCGAAATAATAAAGAGGCTCGGAAAGTTTCTAAGTCGGATGGCCTTTTGGTTCCCGAAAAGGAGCTCTTTCCTCAGCCCGAGTTGTCCGCTTGGGTACACAGTCTAGATCACGTACCAAGGTTTTTGAGCTTAGAATAACATAACTGCATATCGGATCCCTAGTAGGAAACGCTTATTTGCATCACGTTGCATTTGACTTAGGGGACTCAACACAGGGGTTGGGTCCGTCTAGGACGGGCAACCTGAAATGAAAGACCATCCTGCTATGCCATATTTGTTTCAAGCATTTATTCGGACTTGCATGCTGACCGACTTTTAAATACTGAAGAAACATGCTGACCAGCTTTTAGTATGGGAAATAGATATTTTTCAGAAAATACAAAAATGTGTTTTACCAACAAATCAATAAATTTAGTTTGCTAATAAAAAACGACGGAAGGTTGACTTTGCCAACAAAATGGTTTCCTTAAATATATTTTCTTTGTCGGTCAATAAAATATAGTTTGTTTTGATGGACCGAACTACGCGGGTTTGATTCTCACCGGATGTGAGATACGTAGGCAACCCCCATCGGGTCCAGCTTGCCCGTTTTCAAAAAATACCAAAATTTTAAATTTTAGAGTCAGTGCCTCGAAAATGCTAAAAGGTCGCGGTCGAAAATTAGATCATCTGTTCAAAATTTGAAAATAGTCCAATCATTGTCAGCCAAAAATGATCTTCTTCTTTAAATAAATGTGCAGGATGAGCACGATTCGAAATGAACCCTTTTCACTCATGACTAAAATCCCGGTCCAAATACGACTATGGTGGGATGATCTAGGCGAAGAAGGGCAGGATGAAGTTAAGAAATATTTGAAAGGTCTCACAGGTCTGCTTGAAATAAAGCCTCGAGGGGATATCATAAGAGCATTAGTCACATACTGGGACTCCGCGCACAATGTCTTTCACTTCTCGGATTTCGAGCTTACCCCAACTTTGGAGGAGATGACCGGATACATTGGAAACACTGATATACCATTGGGGCACCAATATCCAGTCGCTCCAAGGGTTGTCGCCATACACCGGTTTTTAGACTCACTGAAGATAGCCAGAACGGTACATAACCCAGATCTAGCACAAGGGTTTTGTACTTTAAGCTTCATCTACCAAAGGTACGGGCATGTGGGAGGTGTCGACAAGCCAGAGAATAAGTTATGCAGCAAGGGTAATCACCGGAAATGGGAGGAGCACAGACGAATTGCCTTCATGATAGCCTTTTTAGGACTTATGGTATTCCCGAGAAAAGACGGGAATATTGATATAAAGATAGCCGGGATTGTCAGTACTTTGCTTGCCCAAAACGAAAGTACTCTTGCTCCCATGATACTATCAGACATATATCGAGCTCTCACAGCCTGCAAAGCCGGAGGAGACTTTTTTGAAGGCTGTAATTTATTGCTACAAATGTGGATGATCGAACACCTGTGTCGCCGTACCCAGTTCTTGAGGTACGGGTTGGCTGAGAAAACTTGCATAAACGAATTCTATACGAGGATTGATAGGACCATCTTACCTAAAAGAATCTTGGCGTGGAGGACGTACTTCCAGGCTCTCAGCATAAGTCAAATACAGTGGACGTTGGGTTGGTTACCGATAGACAGAATCGTGTACATGCCGGCGGCTAGGTCCCACTTTCTCTTAATGGGACTTAAGAGCATTCAACCTTATGCGCCCCATCGGGTTTTAAGACGGCTTGGGAGGTGCCAGATAATACCCAAAGACGAAGACCTGAGTACCCAGGTTATCGAAATTGGTCCCGACGGTCAATTCCCAGAAGCAAGGGTCCGCCAGATCTGGAGCAAATGCCAATATCTGGAGGCAAACACTTGTGTGCAGGATCGAGCCAGAGGAGAGGTTGTACCCGGATATCTTACTTGGTACAAAGGAGAAACATCGGGTGAAAGGCCAGCCAAAAGACCTCACCTCAGGGAATTTGCTGAAGCGTCACAAGAACAATGGGACTGGTTAGCTAAGGAAGAGGTTTACAGAACAAGGATCGGCAAGATAGAGCAACGGGTCCAAGATCTCCAATTTGAAAAGGATATGCAAGTCGCCGCCGACGAAGGAGATAAAAAGAAGTTGGCACAAGAAAATGACTTTTTGAGGGCTCAAATCCAGCAAATGAAAAGGGATGCCGACAGACAGCTAAGGAGTCGATCAGACGAAAAATTGATAAAGCGTTTAATAAGTCAAGTCGCCGATGCCCAAAGAGAATTGGAAGAGTCAAAGACCCAAACAATGAAGATACATGCTAGCTGGAGAAAGGAGGCGCATCAACAGGCACTTCATCTACAACGGGTGGAAGAAGATTACACTGAAATCATCACTAATCTAAGGGAAGCAAATGCTATCCTCAGGGAGCGGGTTTTCAAGCAAGCCCGGGATGCCAGAGCAGACCTCGACCGTTGCCACAATTTGATGGCCCGACTGCAAGAACAAGTGGATAGGCTTTTAGACCAGGTCACCAACAATGCTCGAAGATTGGGGGCAAAGAACCAGCGGATAGAACAACTACTCAGAGAAAGGGACAGGATCAAGGATAGAATTGAAGAAATCGGGCATTATGTCACCAAGAAGTGCTTAGCTTGTGAACAGATGCCCCGCACTACCCTTTTTGCTTCGGTTATGGACTATGTTCATCAGATCATGAGAGAGTTAAGGGGACTACACAGGGACCTCACCCCAAGGCCCGCGGCAAGGCCGAACGATGCCTCGCGGGCCCCCAGGAGTTTAAGAGCATTAGGCTATTGATTAAGAGATGTATTTTTGAAATTTTGAAAATTTTGGTTGACATTCTTTTTTTCCTTTTATTATTTTTATGTTTTCTTGAGTCAAGCATTTCTCTCATTTTTGTTGTAAGACATGTTTCGTAACCGTAAAGGTCTTCAATATAAAAATTCCAGAATTTTGCCACAATCTTATTACCAGAACTACGCTCGATCTGATTCACGTGGGGACGTGATACGTAGGCAATCCCCATAAGGTTCGACCATCACTTAAAATGAGCTGAAATGAAAAGAGAATGTTAATCGATAGAAAGGCTAATAACAGGCAAGGGTTTCAAAACTAGTTGAAAAGCTGGAATGACGCACGCGGCAAATACATATAGAAATGGTTAAATGATTAGGTGCATTGCATTCAACGTGCGATAACGTATCTGTTAAACTCAGTAAGCTAACTAGTTTGTTAAATTCCAGAAAAGTTTAGCAGTTGATTTGACAGAATATACTGGCCAAGCCACCATTACCGTACTAGATCTAAAGGGCCAATTCCAGCAAGTATGTCCAGTTCCGGTAAAAGTCTCGAGGAAGAGAAATCGGAGATACAGATCATGAAAGAAGAGGTAGATCGGTTGAGACAACAGATAACAGAGATGCACCTAGCCTGGGCTAGGGGACAGTCTTCATCAAACCTCCCTACTCTCGCCTCAGCTCCAGAACATCCACCCCTTGATCCTTCGACAATCGCCCCAATCTATCCATACTATCAAGGGGAAAACCCTTATGCCACCCAAATTCCACCAGCCAAACAAAATCCCCCTCCCACGGTCACCCCTATTTTTGTGGCACCTCCACCTACTAATCTACAAAAGTCATCCGGTGAGCCGCATGTTCAAATCCACGATAATTCTTACTATCCTCCCGAGCCTACCTTTAGGTCTCCTGAACCACATCCACACACCCCTCACTGGGATAGCCCGGCAGAACCGGAAAAGCACTTCCAAAATTTGGAGCATGACGAAGTTATTCGAAAAGTTAAAAGCCTGGAGCAGTCCTTCAGGAATATGCATGGTTTGGGCAACTAGGTCAGTGTCGCTTACAAAGATCTGTGTCCATTCCCAGATGTCCAGTTGCCAGCCGGGTTCAAAATGCCCAAGTTTGACTTATACGAGGGGCATGGTGACCCAGTAGCCCATCTTCGAGGTTTTTGTAGTAAAATGCGAGGAGCCGGAGGGCGAGATGAGATTCGGATAGCTTACTTCGGTCAGAGCCTGGGGGGGTCTGCACTAGAGTGGTACACTAGGCAGGATCCCAGCAGATGGTTTACATGGGACGACTTGGCTCAAGCATTCATCGGCCAGTTCCAGTATAATCTTGAAATAGTCCCCGATCGCTTATCATTGCTAAAGTTGGAGAAGAAACCCGCCGAAAGTTTTAGAGAATTTGGTTTCCGCTAGAGGGAACAGGCAGCAAGGGTAGATCCGCCTATGAGAGAGAATGAGATGGTGGATTACTTCCTGCAGACACTGGAGCCAACCTATTTCGGACATCTGGTGACGTCCGTGGGTAAGTCATTCACTGAGGTAATAAAGATGGGGGCTATGATCGAGGAAGGCTTGAAAGCTAACAAGATCATGAGTTATTCAGCGTTGAAAGCCACCACTCAAGCTATTCAAAGTGGTACCGGAGGAGTGCTTGGGAAAAAGAGGAAAGAAGAAGTCACGACAGTCGATTCCGGAACATGGTTCAGAAACAGAGGCCCCGCGCCCCAATATAACCCGCCACCAGCCTCACCACCAAAATTACTTCCACAAACCATATAACCACCCACAACACTACTATCCAGCACCTGATCCCCATTTTACTATCCATCACGCCCAGTCATACGCCACACCTCCCGTCCATGCACCATGGCGTGCACCAAACCCGGAAAATAATTATCCACCCCCAAGAACATACAGAAACCCCACGGGCGCGGGTTTTCGTCCGAACCAAGCATTCAAGAGCGACAGGGCGCCAAGGCCAAAGACTTTCACTCCCTTGGGAGAGTCTTACACCAGTTTGTTCCACCGATTGAAGCAAGTAGGGTTGCTGAATTCGGTCGAGGCTAAGCTTCCAAACGCTCTGCCAAAGAACTTGGATCATTCAATAAATTGTGCATATTGCTCAGGTTGTCCGGGGCACGACACATAAAAGTGTTGGAGGTTGAAAACAGCTATCCAGGAACTCATCGACACTCGCAGAATTGATGTCCAGACTCCGGCGGAACCCAACATCAACCAAAATCCACTTCCAACTCATCATGAGACCAACATGATCGAGTTGGTACGGGTAGAAGAGGGAAAGGAGAAAACCTCTCAGACTGTAATGATGATCAAGTCTAGTGGGGTAGGAATGAAAAAAGGGCCAAGCCTTGATGAGTCACTCATCTGCAAGAAGGACGTACAAGAGGGGTTAGAAGCAGAAAAGGGAAGTGTGAACAAAGTACCTATAAGGTTAGAGGGAGTAAAAATAGTTGTACCAGGGGCGGCAACCAAACCCGTCTTGACTGTAGCAGGTGTTCGAGTGGATCCTTTCATCATCAAGCCTGCAATACAGTTGCCAATAGCTGATAGCAAAGCTATTCCATGGAATTATGATCGGGTCACGACAACCTACAAAGGAAAAGAAGTTAAAGAGGAAGTCCACGAAGCGCAAGGTTTAAACCGTTCAGGGAGATGTTTTGCCCCTGCAGAATTGAGGAAGACTACTCCGGCAACACTAAAAAAGCCGGTAACTGATGAAGAGGCAGAAGAATTCCTGAAAAAGATGAAGCTGCATGATTATTCTGTTTTAGAACAGCTGAAGAAAACCCCTACGCAAATCTCATTGATGTCCTTGCTGATACATTCGAAGAACATCGGCAAGCTTTGATGAAAGTTTTGAATGAGGCCCATGTACCTGATAAGATCTCTGTGAGTCATTTGGAAACGATCACCGATAGGATCTTTGAAGCAAACCGGATCACTTTCATCGATGATGAGTTGCCTGAGGAAGGCACCGAGTACAATAGGGCTTTATATCTTACGGTGAAGTGTGAGGAGTCGGTGGTCAGCAAAGTCCTGGTCGACAATGGGTCCAGTGTGAACATTTGTCCTCTCTCTACACTAAACAAGTTGAAAGTGGATATTGGCAGGATACGCAAGAACAACATATGTGTCCGAGGGTTTGATGGAGGAGGCAAGGCATCGGTCGGGGACATAGTGTTACTCTTGACAATCGGACCAGTGGAGTTCACCATGGAATTCCAGGTGTTGGACATGGTAGTTTCATACAACCTTCTGATAGGACGACCGTGGATCCATGCTGCAAAAGCAGTTCCATCCAGCCTACACCAACTAGTCAAGTTTGAGTGGGACCAAAAGGAGATCGTAGTCCATGGAGAGAATAATCAACAACCAGGCACCATCGTCCCCTTAGTTGAGACAGAAGAAGATGTTGGGCCATGGGTATACCAGATCTGCAATGCGGTATCCGTCAACCGAGTTCCAGAAGGGGAATGCCTTCTCAATGACAGAATAATTACTGCAGACGTCATGGTGGCCCATGAAATGCTGAGAAACGGTTTCGTACCCGGCAAAGGTTTAGGTGCATCTCTGCAAGGAATCATACAACCGGTATCTGTGGTCGAAAATGTGGGAACCTTCGGCTTGGGATTCAAGCCAACACCAGAGGACATCCAGCGAGCCAAGAGGAATAAGCAGAAGACATGGGTGCTCCCGAAGCTTGTTCCGCGCCTTTCCCGATCTTTTGTCAGGTCCGGGATAAGAGGACATCCGACGACAAAGATTTCCAGTCCTATGGTTAGGCCAGACGAAGGTTCTTGAGAAAGTTCGAGGACTTATTCTCGGATGTATGCATGCTAGAGGATGGCGAAGGACCCAGCCATGCCGAGATACGGTTTGTGGGATCGAAAGCAAAGTTGAATAATTGGAAGGCTACTCCTCTCCCTATCCGGAAGGAGTCTTGGTAGTTTGTTTTGGATTGTTTTCTTTCAAATTTTTGTGTTGGGGCTGTCCCCGAAGTAAAATCCGTTTGTTTTTTTTTTGAGTATGCAAGTTTGTTTTTTTCCTTGTACTGTTCCCATTAATGAAATTTGTTCACTTTGTTTCTAATTTTGTGTATTTTTCTTTTTTTTACTTTTCTGAGCAGCTTTCTTTCAACTGATCTTAATGATATGGCGTGCTTAAAGATTAATCAACCCAATCTAGAAAGTCAATCTGGTTTGGAAATAATAACGCATGAAATAGGAGGTGACAAGAGTGAATCGGAATACGGCGATGATGAAGCCGTAGAAGAAATCGGTGAAGAATTAAGTCACTTCGAGGAAAAACCCAAACCAAATTTAAATGATATCGAGGCTGTTAATCTGGGGGACACAGATGACGTCAAAGAAACCAGAATAAGTGTCCATATTGAACCCAACCCTGAGAGAAGAATTGATCAAAACACTCATGGAGTTTAAAGACATTTTCGCATGGTCGTACGATGACATGCCAGGACTCAGCACTGATCTAGTGGTCCATAAATTACCTACTGACCCGGCATGCCCGCCCGTCAAACAAAAACTGCGGAAATGTAAGACGGAGATGAGTGTAAAGATCAAGGAGGAAGTAACCAAGCAGTTGCAGGCGAAAGTCATTCGTGTCACTCGATACCCTGAATGGTTGGCTAACGTAGTACCGGTGCCAAAGAAAGACGGGAAGATCAGAGTATGCGTGGACTACCGCAATCTCAACAAGGCGAGCCCTAAGGATAATTTCCCACTTCCCAATATCCATATCCTCATTGATAATTGCGCCGGACGCGAAATCGGATCCTTTGTGGACTGCTACGCGGGATATCATCAGATCTTGATGGATGAAGAGGACGCAGAAAAGACGGCTTTTATCATACCGTGGGGGACTTATTGCTACCGGGTGATGCCGTTCGGTTTGAAGAACGCAGGGGCAACATACATGAGGGCGATGACTACGGTATTCCATGACATGATACACAAGGAAATTGAAGTGTATGTGGATGATGTGATCATAAAATCTAGACGTCAAGAAGACCACGTTGCCGACCTCGGGAAGTTTTTTCAAAGACTTCGAAGATATGATATCAAGCTCAATCCGGCCAAATGTGCATTCGAAGTTCAGTTAGGAAAGTTGCTAGGATTCATCGTCAGCCGATGGGGCATTGAGTTGGACCCATCCAAAATCAAGTCCATTCAGGAGCTACCCCCGCCAAAGAATAAAACAGAGGTAATGAGTTTGTTGGGAAGGTTAAATTACATCGGTAGGTTTATTGCTCAACTTACAGCGACCTGTGAACCCATATTCCGTTTGTTGAAGAAAGACGCTGCGATAGAATGGACGACAGAATGTCAGGAAGCGTTTGACCAAATCAAAGGGTATCTGTCAAACCCACCCGTACTAGTTCCGCCCGAACCGGGTAGACCCCTGATTCTTTATCTAACGGTCTTGGAGAATTCGTTCGGCTGCGTGCTGGGGCAACACGATCTTACTGGCAGAAAGGAACGTGCCATTTACTACCTCAGTAAGAAATTCACGGTTCACGAGGTTAAGTACACTCATTTGGAAAAGACATGTTGTGCCTTGACTTGGGTAGCCCAAAAGCTGAAACATTATTTGTCTTCTTACACCACTTACCTCATTTCGCGTTTGGATCCGTTAAAGTATATTTTCCAGAAGCCTATGCCTACAGGGAGGTTAGCAAAATGGCAAATATTACTTACAGAATTCGACATCATATACGTGACAAGGACGGCTATGAAAGCTCAAGCCCTAGCCGATCACTTAGCCGAGAATCCTGTCGATGACGGATACGAACCTTTGAGGACGTATTTTCCGGACGAAGAAGTATTGCAAATTGATGGGTTGGAATTAACTGAGGATCCGGGGTGGAAGCTTTGCTTCGACGGAGCGGCGAACGCAAAAGGAGTCGGAGTAGGGGCTGTGCTTATCTCTGAAGCAGGACATCATTATACTGTTACTGCTCAACTGCATTTTCATTGTACCAACAATATGGCTGAGTACGAGGCATGCATCTTAGGGTTGCGATTATCAGTGGACATGGATGTACAGGACGTCTTGGTCTTGGGGGACTCGGACCTTCTGGCACATCAGATTCAGGGAGAATGGGAAACCAGAGATTTAAAGCTTATCCCGTATCGTCAGTGTTTGCATGATCTGACTAAGCATTTCCGATCAGTAGAATTCAGGCACATCCCAAGGATGCATAATGAGGTTGCCGATTCTTTGGCTACTTTGGCGTCAATGCTACATCACCCGGACAAGGTTCGTGTCGATCCATTACATATTCAGGTTCGGAATCAACATGCTTATTGTAATATGATAGAAGAAGAGATGGATGGTGAGCCATGGTTTCATGATGTCAAAGAGTACCTCATGTTAGGAGTAATCCCAGAGCAGGCAACTGGAGATCAAAAGAGAGCTATTCGGCGATTGGCGAACGGATTTTTCCTTAGTGGAGGGGTGCTGTACAAAAGAACCCCGGATCTGGGATTGTTGAGATGTATAGATGCGAGTCAAGCCACAACAGTGATGACAGATATACACTCAGGAGTTTGTGGGCCACACATGAGCGGATATGTATTGGCAAAGAAGATTCTTCGAGCAGGATATTATTGGCTCACTATGGAGCGGGATTGTATAAGTTTCGTGCGAAGATGCCATCAGTGTCAGATACACGGAGATTTGATTCATTCTCCACCGACCGAATTGCATACAATGTCGGCGCCAAGGCCATTTGTTGCATGGGGTATGGATGTTATCGGACTTATAGAACCTGCGGCTTCCAATGGTCATAGGTTCATTCTGGTAACGATCGATTATTTTACCAAGTGGGTGGAGGCCAAAACCTTCAAATTAGTGACCAAGAAGGCGGTGGTGGACTTCGTACATTCCCACATCATCTGCAGGTTTGGAATTCCAAAGATAATCATCACGGATAACGGTGCCAATCTTAACAACGGATTGATGAAGGAGGTATGTCAACAGTTCAAGATTACACACCAAAATTCCACACCATATCGTCCCAAAGCAAATGGTGCGGTTGAGGCAGCAAACACAAATATAAAGAATATATTGAGGAAGATGGTAGAAGGGTCTAGGCAATGGCATGAAAAATTACCATTCGCACTGTTGGGTTACCGCACTACCGTCCGGACTTCGGTAGGTGCCACTCCTTACTTGTTGGTATATGGGACTGAAGCAATAATACCAGCGGAAGTTGAAATCCCATCCCTCCGAATTGTCACTGAAGCTGAGATCGACGACGATGAGTGGGTCAAAACCCGGTTGGATCAATTGAGCTTGATCGATGAAAAGAGATTGACAGCAGTATGTCATGGCCAATTGTATCAAAAGAGAATGGCAAGAGCATATAACAAGAAGGTACGTCCCAGGAAATTTGAAGTGGAACAGCATGTGCTGAAGAGAGTTCTACCACATCAGGCCGAAGCGAAAGGCAAGTTCGCTCCAAATTGGCAGGGACCATTTGTTGTGACTAGAGTATTATCCAATGGCGCTCTATGTCAAACTGATATTGAGGGAAGATGCACCGATATGGCTATCAATTCTGATGCAGTCAAGAGATATTATGTGTAATTCTTTAATGCATTTGTCAACGTTTGGTTTCGTTTGTTTGTATTTGGCATTTTCGGAGAATGAAATTATAGAGGCCATTTTTCTACTACCCAAACACTTTAACCCTTGTTTTCACCTTTGAGCCTTAATAATTCTTTCATATACCCTCTTTCGGAATCATCAAGAAAGATGTGTAACAAAATAAAAAAAGAAACAAAGAAAAGACACAAGAAAAAGTGAACTACGTTTGACCTGATTCCTCAAGAAGGATACGTAGGCGCCACACGCCTCGGTCATGATAAAATAAAAATCAAAGATTCCCCAAGCAACAAAACTGGGGCAGAAGTCATGTTTCGTTTGAAAAGATAGTGTGGATTTCGAAAGTTGTAATGAGCTAAACGTTGAGGTTAAACCCCTTTTCTTTAGCCTCACGCACAAAAACCACATTAATGACCAAAAAAGACCTCTCGATCAGTATTTGAGAAATGCCAAGTCATGCGAATGAAAGCCAAGAATGACACTCCGATCCTCGATTGAATCCAGGATGCACAAGCCGAAAAGGGATAGTGCTTTAGAGGGAATCTCGTGGGTAATACCCCAGCCCACCGCATGGAAGAAAGCAAAATGAGAGAGTCTTAACGGTGAAAATCTTTGCGCGCACTTTAAGGCGAAGAAAGCTAAGAGAAATAAAATGAGAGAGTTTTACGGTGAAAACCTTTACAGGCACCCTAAGGCGACGGGAGGTCGAGAGAAATGAGAGAATCTCATTAGTGAAAACCCGTCGAAGGGCACTATGAGGTGACAAGGCGAGATGGTTACAAGGTGTCTGCATAAGACAAGGTTGGGGCATTCGCGTGCTTCTAGCAAAACGCAGCCGTCAGAAAGTAATTGACATAAATAGACTGGGTAGATTAATCTCAAAGGCACGGCATAACCATTCGATCAGTTATACATTCAGATAAGTTTTTCCCAGTTTTGAGTTCAGAAAAGTTTTCCCTTTCTTTTGTCATTCGCGGTCAACATTCTTTATCTATCATTTTTCTCTTCTTTTGTTTTCGAGAATTGACTCTTCAAAGTTTACTACCAAGTTTTCCAAAGCGGTACAATGAAGATGAATAGGCGTGGAACAAGGCGATAAGACAAAAGTCGTTCCAATATTAAGATTGGAACGACAGGTTGATTGGAAGGTTCACAGGAATTACGGAGTATGGTGGACATATATTACACATCCGGAAGATAGTTTCTCACAACAGATCACCGACTAAGAGGGTCGGACCACACTGAAGTTTGGAATAAAAGGAGAAATGAGAGATCTCGTTGGAAAGAGCACCACCGCCAGCAAGTATCAACGTCGTCCCCAAAGTTCGAGGAAGGCCAAGCAGCTAAAAGAGAAAAGGAAAATTGCCCCAGCAAGAGTGGCATGACCACTCACGACATTTTGAAACTAACAATTTTTCTTTGATTTAAAGCAGGAAAAGAGGGTTCGTCAGCGGAAAAACATGCCACGTAGAAAGGTATCAAACTGGGGCAGAAAATTTTCTCCCATTGAGAAAATTTTCTTGAAAGCAAATACCCAGTGGATAAGGATGAAAGCAACACAAGATTTTGGGAAATACCAGTTTCGAGCAAAATAATTTTGAAAGAGGCCAGACAACACGAGGAAGGGATCTTTAAGCCTGGTACCGTCCCCAGCAGTTCTTGGAGAAATGAAATACTGATTTTTGAGATTTCCCCAGCAACATTATATACCATAAGTTTTTTTTTAAAAGGAAGCAAAGCGCGAGTCCCGAAGGAGGTTTGGAAAGAGTAAAAGGAAAAGAGATTCCCCACCAGGGAAATCCTCAGTCAATGAAATTTCAATCCCCAGCGAGCCCGGGAGAGAATAAAGGTTGAAGGAAGTAGAAAGAGAAATAAAGAATACTTCCCCCATCAGCATTATCTTCAGCAGGTAAGTAAACAGTTCCAAAGATATCCCCAGCAGTCAAAGGAAAAGTAACACGACCCAGTGGAAAAGCAATTCCAAGACAAGAAAATTCAGAAGAAAAGGTGGCCCAAGAGACGATGCAGGAAGAAAAAAATGGTACAGGAAGCAAAGGAAGGCGTTAAGGATGGGATGAAATTAGTGAGTCGTAATTGAAATCAGGGAGCCCGCCTGAAGAATGGAGTGGTGATTTAGTTTTGAAGTTGTAGTTGAAGTCAGGGAGCCCGCCTAAAGAATGGAGTGGCGATTTATTTTGAAGTTGTAGGTGAAGTTAGGGAGCCCGCATGAAGAATGGAGTGGCGATTTAGTTTTGGAGTTGTAGTTGAAGTCAGGGAGCCCGCCTGAAGAATGGAGTGACGATTTATTTTAAAGTTGTAGGTGAAGTCAGGGAGCCCGCCTGAAGAATGGAGTGGCGATTTAGTTTTGGAGTTGTAGTTGAAGTCAGGGAGCCCGCCTGAAGAATGGAGTGGCGATTTATTTTGAAGTTGTAGGTGAAGTCAGACAGCCTGCCTGAAGAATGGAGTGTCGATTTAGTTTTGAAGTTGTAATTGAAGTCAGGGAGTCCGCCGGAAGAATGGAGTGGCGATTTAATTTTGAAGTTGTAATTGAAGTCAGGGAGCCCGCCTGAAGAATGGAGTGGCGATTTAATTTTGAAGTTGTAGTTGAAGTCAGGGAGCCCGCCTGAAGAATGGAGTGGCGATTTATTTTTGAAGTTGTAGTTGAAGTCAGGGAGCCCGCCTGAAGAATGGAGTGGTGATTTATTTTTGAAGTTGTAGTTGAAGTCAAGGAGCCCGCCTGAAGAATAGAGTGGCGATTTATTTTGAAGTTATAGGTGAAGTCAGGGAGCCCGCCTAAATGGAGTGGCGATTTAGTTTTGAAGTTGCAATTGAAGTCAGGGAGCCCGCCTGAATAATGGAGTGGCGATTTAATTTTGAAGTTGTAATTGAAGTCAGGGAGCCCGCCTGAAGAATGGAGTGGCGATTTATTTTTGAAGTTGTAGTTGAAGTCAGGGAGCCCGCCTGAAGAATGGAGTGGCGATTTATTTTTGAAGTTGTAGTTGAAGTCAGGGAGCCCGCCTGAAGAATGGAGTGGCGATTTATTTTTGAAGTTGTTGTTGAAGTCAGGGAGCCCGCCTGAAGAATGGAGTGGTGATTTATTTTTGAAGTTGTAGTTGAAGTCGGGGAGCCCGCCTGAAGAATGGAGTGGTGATTTATTTCGAAGTTGTAATTAAAGTCAGGGAGCCCGCCTGAAGAATGGAGTGGCGATTTAGTTTTGAAGTTGTAGTTGAAGTCAAGGAGCCCGCCTGAAGAATGGAGTGGCGATTTAGTTTTGAAGTTGTAGTTGAAGTCAGGGAGCCCGCCTGAAGAATGGAGTGGCGATTTATTTTGAAGTTGTAGTTGAAGTCGGGGAGCCCGCCTGAAGAATGGAGTGACGATTTATTTTGAAGTTGTAGTTGAAGTCAGGGAGCCCGCCTGAAGAATGGAGTGGCGATTTATTTTTGAATTTTGTTGAGGAAAGCGGTAGAGTGTAAAGGAAATCCCCAGCATGAATCCAAGTTCATAATCAAGAGGAAGGCAACAATGATCAGAAAGATAGCTTCAGACTTCGAAGGAGAATAGTTCGAAGATCACAAAGAAGGGACCAATGGTCGGAGTTCGGCAATCAAGATAGGCCGAAATAACAATTGTCGGAAGAGAAGAAGCATGTGAAGAAACATCAAAGCCAGCTGGATGGCAAGGAACATGACGAGATCAAGTTGAAATAGTTGATAGCATAGCTAGCTTAGCTTTCGTTTCTCTTTTGGTGTAATAAGGAGGTCGGTAAGTAGTAAGCAGCAACAGCAGCAATGATAGCAACAGTAACAGCAAAATCTCAGTCCATGGTAGTCCCGACTACCAAAACTTCTCGAACTACATTGACCTGATTCCTGTTTAGCCCAGGATATGTAGGAGGCCTCTGAAGCAAAGGTTCGGTCAAACTTTTCTAAAAATGCTTCATACGGAGTGCTCCGACGGGCAAAAATCGCTCGTATCCGCTCACTTGTCTTTGCACGAAAACTCTTCGTATCCGCGCAAAGAGGGGCAGCTGTGAGCACGTGATTTTTGCCCTCACGACAATTACTCCCAGAAAACTAAAATAATCTTGTGTTTCGATTTTTGCGGATGTTGTGTTGTTTTCTTTGGCGTTAGTATTTGTCTGCGTGTGTGTTTTACTTGTTACATCAATCAAAAAATACAAAATAGGTATCGTATATGTGTAGCAATCAATTTGAGTTCATAGGAATTAATTGACCGTAAAGCGGTTAAAAAGAAAATTATAAAAATGCGCATCTTTATTTTTGCCTCTAGGCGATTTTTAGTCAAGTGTGTAAGTCGTGTTAATGGTTTGTGTATGGATTAATGAGCATATGATTTTATTCTTTCAACTTGTTTAGAGTGGCTTTGATTTAAATATGGTTAGTCAATAAAGGAGGGAAAGAGGTTAATTTTGCAAACAATCCCGGCCCAAGAAGGGGCTGTCTTTGCCCTGTCCAAATTGACCAACACCTTTAGACGTTAAACGACGTCGGCGAGCTAGACACAATCCAGGCGGTTGATCCTGCAAAATCAAACGACCCAGCATGTCTCCTAGGCGTCCAAACGACATCGTCTCAAGGCAGTCAATCCTGTCCGTCGAACCATCCTTGATCGAACGCAGGAGATCCCGTCCCCAAACCCGTTATGTAGCCCAACCCAGTCTGCCCAAAAGACCAACCCGTCTTCAATAAGCGCCCAAACGGCGCCGTTGGAGTAAGTGAGATGATCCAGACCGTTGATCTCGTTTGATCAAACGGCTTGGATTAAATCCCACACCCACTATATATTTCTCAGATACACGCCCACCCCCCCTAAGAACCCCCTCTTCGTCTCTAAGCTTCAGAGATCAGGTCTCTCGACCTCCGCCTCTCTCCGCCGCACTCCGCCTACCGGAAATCGCCTCACGGCAATTCCGGTAGGCCAAACCACCCCAAATTAACACCGTAAAATCTCCCAAGCCCCCTACACGGATCTGGCAGTCTTTAGTCTCGAATATTGCTCGAACATTACGAATATTAGTTTGAAGTTCGCCGGAACTTGAACGTTTGCCCCAAACCACCTCAAATTCACACCAATCACTCCTCACACCTCCCTCATACCCCTACTAACCCTGGTTCAGCTCGAATCTTGCCAGAACCGGTCGAGCCCCAAAAACGGCTACATGAACCCTAAAAATCCAAAATAGGATCTTCGTTCGAAATTAATAGGAGATTGAGGTCTAATGTACCTTAATCTAGGTGTTCTCAACCGAGAACACCTCGATTAAGGCTCATTTGGCTTCAATGATTCAAGGGCGAATGATTCGAAACCCGTTCAAACTATGGATTCTTATCTTTCAAGGTATTCTTTCCCTTTTCTAGCCTCATCTAGTTCTGTGTTGTGCATTTGTCTATATGATTTTCCATTTGTTTTGTTTTCTTTTCGATTTTTATTAAACTTGCTGTTCTACTCTTTAAGACCTTTTATTTGGTCGATTCCTTCTGTTTTCTTTAATTAAAATGAATCGTATGCTCAGTTTGATTAAGGTCGTCAAGCAATTAATTCATATTTGTTGATCCCCTGATTCTGCCCGAAATATTATGAATCGAATTGTAGGTCGATCATTTGTTATCGATTATATGTGTTGTAATCGACTAATCAAATGTTGTCGATTAGTTTCGTAGGTCTGTTTATTAGCATCTTGAGGCAGAAATTGACACTAAAAATCACATATAGAACCACTGTTGAATTGTGTTCATTTGTGATCTTTAATTAGGGATTAGTGGGTTGGATGTCAGTGGTTAATCAGAAATGGCATACTTTAGGATTCAAAATGCCCTGCACATGAAACAGAGCAGTGGAACCTGCTGTTACAGCAGGGCACTCAACCACGCTTGCACTTAACAATTAAAATATGAAAACCCCATACTTAGACATGATTTAGTGGTTAAAACAGAGAATATAATGGGCTGGGCAGAGAGAGGGATGGGCAGGGGTTTAGTTTAAGATAGTTGCACCATTAGGAGCTGAATTTGAAAACTATATAGATAGAGGGATACACAGGAGATAGAGGATCTGAAAAAAAAGAAGATAAAATGAGAGATTATATAGACACATAGACATACAAAAAAGGAAGGGGGAGATACAACTCTGAAACTAAGAATACAGAGGGAGACATCAAGTTTACTGTTCCATTAAGGGTTTGTAGAACAACTTTGGGTTCTGGTCAATCTTATTCATATCATTTTGATTCAATATTGAAACATTGGAACTCCAGAGGAGTATTAGGCTGATTTCGAGTTTGGTTTTGGGTCCAATTAAACTATCTATTGGTACAAGTATTGATCAGTTGATGTTTTCAAGTGTTCACTGGGTATTTTGAAGTTAAATTTGGTCTACTTGAGCTGTTTGGTTTCATTCTTGGGTCATTTGGTATTGCTGAATATTTCATCATGGCTTGGTCATCGATTCTGCTGTGTCTGATTACTGTGTACTGTTGCCACCAATTGCTGTAGCTGACCTCTCAATTTCTGTTGAAATTTTGTTTCCAGGTATTTTTCCAGCTTCACTTGATGTTGAAGGGCTGAATCTGTGTGCATCAGTTAATTGAGGAAATGAAATTCAAAGCATGTTAATTTGATATCAATTCATTAAGTGTTGTATTCCTTTAACTGTTAGTTGTACAGTAGTGGCAGTAGCAATAGTAGGAGTTTGGACAACTGGAACATTTTATAGTTGTGATGAATGAAACTGTAATGGGTTTGTCTGAGTTAGCCATTAGCATGCAAGTTTTTTTTTATAAGAATGAACATATAATCCTGCCAGCTTCATTTGATTCACATATGGACTTTAGTCAGTCGAGAGATTGGGTTTTCTAATGTGTAGATTTGAACTTGATCAGTAGTAGAATTGACCGAAATGTTTTGTGAATACATTAATGAATATGAAAGATTATAAATAGGAAATCAAGTTATCAATTTATGCATCTGATATTAATCATATGAACATAGTTAAAACCATGACTTTTGCATCTACGCGTATCTCGTTTGCACAGTGCATAAACGGATTTGGGCCTGCCATCCGGGCCAGGCCATGGAAAATCGAGGTTTAATTTTAAAAGATAAAAATAAAAAAATGAGTTATTACAAAGTGTTTTCTCAAAGTAAGGTAATTCTTAAGAAATAACAATGAATTAAGACCCTTCTTATTATTAGAAATAAATCAACTAGGAAAATGTAGTATACGTTAGGTATGACCTTAATAAAATGAGATGAGCCTCGCCGCTTTAAGTATACAATTACGGGGCCCTCAAATAATTGTTATAAAATATTTAAACTCGGAAGGATCGTTTAGCGAATTTCACGGTCTTTCCTGAAGTTAACAAAGAAGTAGAATCTTTAGGCACGACTTGTGAATAAAATACTTTCCTAATTGCGGGTGCGCATTTATGTGACCCAAATCTATCTCCCGGCGAAACTGAAATACATTAAAGTCACGGGCGTACTGGTTGCGGTGTGACTCGAAATGTGTTTTCGTGACGTCGCAATTCTTCTAAAATTGAAAAGCGGAACGTTAAAAGCAAATATTTGATGTATATAAAGAAGTCAGATAAAAGCAAAAAATTGCAGTTGAGCGACCGTGCTAAAACCACGGAATCCGGGAATGCCTAACACCTTCTCCCGGGTTAACAGAATTCCTTATCCAGGTTTCTAGCTTTGCATACTGTATTACAGAGTCATAAATTTCCTCGGTTCGGGATTAAACTGGTGACTTGGAACACCATTATTTTTCCAAGTGGCGACTCTAAATAATTATATAAACGGATCCCGTTCCGGCCGTCCTTTAAATGGAAAAACTCCTTCACTGATTATTATTATATTCCTTCTCGGGATGTAGTAATAAGCAGCAGCACATTTACTTTATGTGTGAAAAAGGAGGTGTGACACTTGGCATTTCACATGATCCACCATGCTCCTGGCCTGTACTTGTGTAGCTTCTACATCGACCTTGTATTGGGTTGTATTGGCCTGGGCCTTGGTGTTGTCCACTTCGAGCTCTTTGGCCAAGTCAGCTAAATTAGACTAAAGTTCCTCAATTTTCTTTGCTTATACCGAGGCTTTCTCCCTTGTAGCCTAAAGTTGAGACTCGGTCGACTTCGGCTCTACTTGGACGACTTTCTTTTTTGAAGCTAAGAAGTCCCTACACCCCTTGAACGTATTAGCCTCAGCTCATACTTCATCTATTTATCTTTGAAGGTCCTTGATCTATTTGAGCCGTTGTCAAACCTGCAGAATCGGATCATTAGTTATTATCTACAACTCACCTTTACTATCATGAAGCACTCGGAATACCTGCTCGGCCATCTAAACATGCTCATCTCAAGCCATCACCAAATCTACCCGAAGCTTCTCACTGAGAATCTTGTTGGTATCGTATTTATTAGTGAGGCCTCGTACCTCAGCCTTGCGCTCCTATATGATTTGAAGGAAGGCCTCATGATGAAGCTGCTAAGAATACAAGTAAGGAATAAATGCTATAATGATCTACAATTTAAAGTTTTAAAAAGATAATGGAATGGCCTCGAACTTACCCGATTCAGAGTGTGTTGAGACTCGTTGAATAATCAAGCGGCCCCCACCACGTCCATCGCAGCTTGGTCCTCTTTGGTCACCAAACATATCAGGTAGCTAGCGATCCCCACGAGGAATAAAAGACCTGAGCGTCTAAGCACTATAGTGCGGCTACGGCCGAGTTAGTATTAGGGGTCGTGAACTGGTCCACTAGTTTCAGGCTCGATGAAGACTCAATGACATCCGATGGTGATGTTTTATTCAACACTGGTAAGTCACCAAAATTAGTGTTATCGCCCGAAACTTCGAACTCCATGCCTTCTAGATAGGTGTGGATGTCAACTGGCCCCTAAAGACCCTCGCAAGGGGGACCTACCAAATTAGCAGCTTCGCGGATCGTGGAGTTCGCAAATTGAGGGGACTTAAAGATATTAATTACTTTGAGAAATATTCGAGAGTCCTTGCCTCTGTTTCCCTCCTTGATCATCTCAGTTTGGGATGGAGCTACCTTTTCTGGATCCAAAATTTTGGCCGAAGGTCCTTTGTCAACCTCCTCCGGTTCAGGGGACTTTTGTACCGAAATGCCATCCCATTTGCGGGCTATTAGATTAGAACCTTTTTCCTCTTCAGAATCATCTCAGTTGGCGCATCGAGTTCGGATGAATAGCACATGTGTCCCCCTTAGGCTTACAAGGCCTCCTCGCCAGTCTTTTCTTTTCTGGGCCCAGAGAGCTCGTAGCCCCTTTTATTTCCTTCTCTCTGGACTACTTTAGGGGAGATGGAAAAGGAAGTGCCTCTTTTTCAGTAGGTGGGGGCCTCATTTATACATCCTCCCCGGTACCTACAAATCAATGAGGACAAGTATGCTCAATACAAGACCTGAACAGTGACCTTTCTAAGAAAGAAAATTACCATGGTTAGGCCTCCCATTGACCCTTTGATAACTATGTCCAAGTACGCTCTGGGTAAGCCTTCTACGACACTAAGCCCTCGACCCATTGCCTGAGACTGGGGATTACTTTCGGCACGTAGGCAACAACTACAACACAAAAACATAGATGCAGAAAGAAGATGAGAAGTAAAACGAAAAAATTAGGTATTCAAAGGAAAGCAATACTTATGATTCATGTTCCATTTTTCGGGAAACGGCATGTCTTCTACGGGGATTAGGTCCGAAGTATTTATTCGGACAAATCAGTCCATCCAACCTTGATCTCGGGTCTCTTCTATGCTCGAGAACAAAGGTTTGGTGGCTTGGAGGTAAAGCTTGATCAATCCTCTTTGATAAAGACGGGGACTGTAGAGACGCATAAGGTGATCGAGAGTAAAAGAATTCCCCTCGATCTTTTTTACAAGAAATCAGAGGAGGATCACGATCCTCCAGAATGATGGATGGATCAGGCCAAGGGTCACATCGTACCTCTTATAGAAGGAAATGATGATGGGGTCTAAAGGACCCAATGTGAAAGGATATCTGTAAACATTTAGAAACTCTTCCACATGGATAGAAATTGGTTCCACAGGCGCGGGCACCACCACGTTCTTGTCAACCCAGTTGTAGTCCTCTTTTAACTTGACCGAGGAGATCGTCGGTAATTGTGCATATGTACCTCGACATCGGTTCAAATAGACCCAGTACTGAGGGCGTATTCTCCACCTTAAAATCAGCAGTAGCTGGGAACTTGTTGGAACGAAGTCCTCTAGGGGAGGTTCCACCACAATTTCATCGTCAGCGGGCCTTGATGAAGAAACGGTTTCCTTTTGCTGAACGATTTTTAAAGTCTTATCTATTTTAGTTTGGCAGTGAAAAAGAATGTAAACTAAGAAACACTTGGTATTTTGTGATGAAACAAGCAAATAAACACCGGAGATCTGAAAACACAAATCTTTGAGGAAGGCAAAGGAATATTAAAGATTAGGGAAAAGAAGAAACATACTTTTATAGGTTTAAGATGATGGTTCAAATTCGGTATTGGCCAATCATCGACTAATCTATATATTATTAAAAGCCAAGGATAAAGCCCTCTCATTAAGCCACATGGCAGCTTTAGAAAAAGCCACGTGGCATAGTTAGTTATTAAATTTAGTTATTTAGTTAATAATTAATTATTGGTTATTCTTTTTGAATTTGAATATTCTAAAAACAAAAATAAAAAACTACCATATATATATATATATATATATATATATATATATATATATATATATATATATATATATATATATATATATATATATATATATAAACTCCAACTTGTTTACTTTAATTACATTAATAAATATAGATATCTTATAATTAATTAACTATAATAAAAAAATATATAAAAATGAAAAATATAAAAATATAAAAAAAACTACCCATTCAAATTGGGTGAGAGTAGTTCCAAGTTGGAGTTTTTAAATTATTTAAAAATAAAAAAGCAAAAAAAAATCTATAAAAAACGAAAAAAAAAAGAGAAGAAAAACTAACTATTTATATCGGGGAGTAGTTTCAAGTTGGAATTTTAAAATAAAAATAGATACCTTTTAATTAACTATAATAAAAAATCTATATAAATATTAAAAAAGTAACTAACCATTCAAATTGGGTGGCAGTAGTTTCAAGTTGCAGTTTTTAAATTATTTTAAATTAAAAAGTAAAAAAAAAGTCTATAAAAAACGAAAAAAGAGAAGAAAATCTATATATTATTAAAAGCCAAGGATAAAGCCCTCTCATTAAGCCACATGGCAGCTTTAGAAAAAGCCACGTGGCATAGTTCGTTATTAAATTTAGTTATTTAGTTAATAATTAATTATTGGTTATTCTTTTTGAATTTGAATATTCTAAAAACAAAAATAAAAAACTACCATATATATATATATATATATATAAACTCCAACTTGTTTACTTTAATTACATTAATAAATATAGATATCTTATAATTAATTAACTATAATAAAAAAATATATAAAAATGAAAATATAAAAATATAAAAAAAAACTACCCATTCAAATTGGGTGAGAGTAGTTCCAAGATGGAGTTTTTAAATTATTTAAAAATAAAAAAGGAAAAAAAATCTATAAAAAACGAAAAAAAAAGAGAAGAAAAACTACCTATTTATATCGGGGAGTAGTTTCAAGTTGGAATTTTAAAATAAAAATAGATACCTTTTAATTAACTATAATAAAAAATCTATATAAATATTAAAAAAGTAACTACCCATTCAAATTGGGTGGCAGTAGTTTCAAGTTGCAGTTTTTAAATTATTTTAAAATTAAAAAGCAAAAAAAAAGTCTATAAAAAACGAAAAAAGAGAAGAAAATCTATATATTATTAAAAGGAGAGAAAAATGCATTCTCCTTAAGTCAAGTGACAGCTTTAGAAAAAGCCACATGGCATAATTAGTTATTAAATAGTTATTTATTTAATAATTATTTATTGGTTATTCTTTTTGAATTTATATATAGACTTTTAATTAGTTACTTTAATTATATTAATAAATATGGATACCTTATAATTAACTATAATAAAAAATCTATATAAATATTAAAAAAGTAACTACCCATTCAAATTGGGTGGCAGTAATTTCAAGTTGCAGTTTTTAAATTATTTTAAATTAAAAAGTAAAAAAAAAGTCTATAAAAAACAAAAAAAGAGAAGAAAATCTATATCTATCTATTATTAAAAGCCAAGAAAAAAGCCTTCTAAAGAAGCCACTTGGCAGCATACAAAAGTAACACCTATCATTTTCAGACAAACACCCAAAATTGTAGGAACCAAAATGCAATTCTAAATTGTTGTTCTTCATTAAAACTGTCGGCTACTACTAATTACATAACTGCCGGTTGCCACAACCCATTGATTAAGTAATTGCTGGAACCACGATTTATGCCAAACAAACCCACGATTATGTACAGCATATTACCACGATTTATGCCAAAAAAACCCACGATTATGTACAGCAGATTGAGTCACAAAACTGCTGCTGTTACCGCAACACATAATTTCCAGCAAATCAGTCATCAAAAACTGCTCCAACAAAAAAAAAATAACTGTCTTAGTACACGATTCTTCCACCAAATTACTAATTAAAAAACTGCTGCATTTAAAAAAAAACTGCCTTATGCCACACTTCCTTCCATTATATATTTTAACCTCAATTATGTATTATGTATTAATCACGCATCTCTTTCCAGTTTCCAGATTTTTCAAAGCAAAGAAAACGATCTGGTTGATATAAACTTGAATACGTAAGTCCTTGAACTTATACTTCAAAGCACTTCAGCGAAATGTCATTTTAGCACCGATGAGGAGTGGTCACTCTTGATATGTCCTTTTCGAATCAAGGTTTTTGGTATAGTTTATACCACATTCTTTAGCGTCCGAAAGTCCCATGAGGAGTCACAGTACAAGCAATCTCAAATAACACAGCTGGAAACCATAATTTGGCACCATCATTTTATATGAACCAATCAGTCGTCTTGCATTTCATCCTTCCGGAGTAAGTATTTTTTTCCCTTTTCCTCAAATTGGTTGAACTTTTAGTCACAACAACACCTTTGTTCGTGTATTATATTTTGGTATAGATCTTATTTTGAACAAATTCCCTTATCTAAATTCTTTAATTGCTGAACTAATTCAAAAGCATTCTGAAATTTCGTTTTCCCGTGTAGAGGTTTAAGTGAAGCCGCCGAATTGGAGTATGTGCATTTTTTTTATCCTATTTATCGTTTGGTGGGAATTTGGAGACCTGTATTTCAGGGATAATTATCGCCGAATGTAAAATCAAATTTCAATGACAACTTAACTTTCATGAACTACTTAGGAATATTAATTATTCTGAATTATAGTTGCCTTACATTATACCTGTATAAATTAAATTAAAAAATAAACTAAAACATTTTTTAATTACAATAACCATGTAATTTTTCTGTAAATATTAATCTTTCTAAATTAAATATTAATCTGTGCATCGCGCGGGTACTATACTAGTACACATTAAATGCTTGGGAAACTGTACCAACGAGACGATTCAATTACATCTGTTGCTTAAGTCATGATGCTTATGTCACGATGCATCGAGGTGAAGATCGAGGGCTCAAATCATTTCTTGTCATTGCTCTCCAAAAAATGAGGGGACTATCTGTATACGGTCAAAATCAGGCTTGCCCATTTTGTGCGAGTGATCGAGGTTGGAGCATGATAAGTCAAGGATCGGCTTTGATTTATATCAAACTACGGTGAGCTAGGTTATCAAGCTCGAGACCCTGAGACCGATCAAGCTTGAGACCCTAAGATCGATTAAGGTCGAGACACATCAAAATCGAGACCAACCAAGATTGAGATCGACCAAGATCGAGACCGAATAAGATGGAGTTCAAGGGAAGCCTACTAGGTCGAATAGTAGAAAGACAAAATATCTGCAATCGGATGAAGATCGTGGCACAAATCCCAACACGTATCAAGAAGAGGCCGATTAATTAGCCAATCATGGGATTTTTATTGCATTTAGAATTGTACTAAAAAAGGACTTCCCTACTATATAAATGAGGTCTGCTCATTTGTAAAAGATATCATATTAACATTGCATAAAGCAACATATTCTCTTTCTCTTAAACTCTCAATATTTCTGTTACTTTGTTTGTACTTCCCTGCGCAATATTCACTTAGTTCGAGGGCAACCCAGCTCAAGGTGCTATACATTTCATTTGGTTTGCTTTATTTTTATTTGCAGTTAATTTCAGTATCAATTTATATTTTCTCTCACTTTGTGCTAAGTAAATCACATGTACTTAAAATCACAGTATAAATTTAACTGTTATCCATTTTTAGGATAAATATAGTTAATGTTTCCTAAGGGTTGTATAAAAGAGAAATATGATAGATAATTTGAGACAAATGAAGTATTCAATTTTTGAAGATGGTTAATTATTATATTATCAAAAAAAGAATATAGAAATTTTATAAAAAGCATATTGTTATAAAGTTGGTTATTACTGTTATAGGTAAACTGTTGTTATAGAGAAGTCAAATATAATATAAAAAATTAGTTCAAAAAAACTCTAACTATTATCGAGAGGTATTATTATATCCAAATGTTGTTACATAAAGATATGATGATTTGCATCTATACTCACTTTTTGGTCACGTTTTAACTTGTGCCTGCTTTGCAAAAAAAATTGAATCGTACCCACTTTTTTTCGTAACATCTAACATACAAGGTTGAAGTAGCAAAGGCAATCACACAAAATTTTAGCATTCTAGTAGACGGGCCTGAAGTAGTAAAAATTACTGAACCAAGTATGCTGAAGTTTTTATTTGTAATTGCTAAACTTAAACATAGTAGCTGGAGTTTTGTTCTCTATTTGCTGAAATTTTTGTTTATAATTGCTGAACTTAAGCATAATAGCTGAAGGTTTTGTTTGTAATTGCTGATTAAGCATTCAACACTAAATAAGGTGAAGTTTTTTTTTCTTATCCTGGATTCATTAGTTTTGTCATTAAGCTTTTTCAAAAACTTCAGCAGAAGATGTTAGAAGTTATTTAGTTCATTTATAAAATCTTCAGCACTAAATAAGCTGAAGTTTTTTTTTATCCTAGATTAATTAGTTTTGTCATTAAGCTTTTTCAAAAACTTCAGCAGAAGATACTGAAGTTATTTAGTTCATTTATAAAAATTTAAACACTAAATAAGCTGAAAATTTTTTGTCCTAGCTTTTTCAAAAACTTTAGCAAAAGATGTTAGAAGTTATTTAGTTTATTTGTAAAAAATATACTGCCGAAGTGTTTGAAAAAACTTTCTAACATACTAGATAAATAATCAGATTGCCAACAGTATCTAAATCATAAATTTTGGAAACAATAAACGTGAAATGAACAGAATTATCATGAAAAGAATTACTAAGTGTGGCCTTATACTTCCCTTACGTGAAAATGTTCACAAATTATTGTCTATTAACTTACATAATTATTTATAATTTATTTTTAAATAATCTGATAAACATATTTGTGACAATCATCCAATGAACTAAAGTTTCATAGCACCACCAACAACAAGAAAGAAGAAGAAGAAAATGTAGGAGGAGAAGGAGAAGGAAAAATGGACTGAAGTTATTTAAAAAGTAGCTACAAATTAAAACTTTTAATGAAAAATAATTAGGTTAAATGGAGGCTATATATATATAATATATATATATATATATATATAAAAGGTGACAGTTTCGGCTCGCGAAGAATTTGGACCACACAATTTGGACCAATTTTTGTTTAGCCCCTTTCTTCAGTGGTTGAAGAAAATAATAATATAAAAATCTTATTAGGAAAAAAGAGTTTACGAATTAGAGTATTTTCTATAAAAATGTTGATCTACATTTAACAATTCTCGTTTTTCCTCTATCTTTTACTGATAACATGTAGAGTAACAGTGAGATTGTACCTAGAACAGCAAAAATAACTTCAAGTAAGTGAGGGAAAATTCTTGTTAGAATTCTATAATTCAGCTTTTAAGCAGTCATCAATGGGTTCACTTACTATAAACTATTGTTGGACTATTGCCACTGCATGTAAGTTTTCCTTTATCCATTTCTTGGAATATGGTGAAATCTTCCTTAAGCCTCCATGTCCATTAGTGAGAAACAAGAATCTTGGAACAAAACCAAAGATGCTAAGCAATTTCTTTATGCTTTTAATTTATGTAATAGAACAATCTTTTATCTGTTTTTAATTGTGCTTTACTCATAAATACAGCTGAAATTCTATCTGGTAGGAAGTTTGGTGATTCGAACAGTTCACTCAGCCCCGTGCCTCCTGTATTATGCTGTGTGAGTTCTTAAAACATGTATTTTATGTTCTCTTAAATTCAGGTCAATTTCTATTTAGGTATGGTTAGTGAACTTTTCCGGGGGTCTATTGGAAACCGCCTCTCAATCCTCACAAGGTATGCGTAAGGTGTGCGTACACACTACCCTCCCAGACCCGATGGTGTGGGATAATCGTTGTCGTTGTTGTATGGTTAGTGAACTTTATCCACTATAACTATAAAGGCACAAAAGTATTAAAGTCAATAACTTTACCCACTGTAACGACCAAGTCTACCCATTAAGGTGATTTTACTGTTATAGTGGTAATTCGATTTACCTCTATGTGACAAAAAATAGTTTTATGACTTTATTTTGAATATTGGAAAATTTTCAGTTACTTTAATATGACAAAAAGTAGTTTTGTGATTTTTTTACTATTGTAGTGGTTAATGTTCTGTAACCATACGTGATATAATCCCTTGAACTCATGTGTATCTTGGACTACTGACTATGCTTACTCCTCATAATACAGAGGTTTAAAACCAATGTAAGGGCATCTGCAAGTCAGAGGTCTGTTAAGAAATCAAGAAAAAAAGGGAAAACAGAGAAAACTGATACTGCAGTACCCGAGAAGTATCTCTTAAGTGATGATGTTGATCCAGATTATGTTGAAGATAGCAAGAAGAACATATCCCTTCTTGACACTTCAGAGGCTGGGACTTCTGTGCCGATGATCCCATCTAGAGGTTCTGTGCTTCAGGCATGCATAATCACTTCTGGTTTAATTGGTCTTCTAGGTGTCGTAATTCGAGAGGTACACTTTTTCTCTCAGCTCAAGGATGTTACTTACTGTATGTGTTCATATTTTGGTAACAATATGTTACTGCTTTTTGTATGCATAAGCAGAGTGCTATGCTTACACTTCATGTGCTAAGAAATTAAATTGATAGTACTAGCAAAGTTGTGTTTGATTCTATCGTCTAAGTTTCATTCATATTGTCAAGACTACTAAGCATTATGCTTAGATTGATAAGTTCTTCTGCTATTTGGTGTTAGCGACACTTATATTTTTCAAATCCATGATAGGAAAGTAACCCCCTTATTCTGGATTGGTTGATTTGCAGGTTTCTCATGTTGCATCAGAAGGTGGGTTGCCAATTGTTGACTGTTCTGTCGAAATACCATGTAAGTCTGAAAAGCTTTCTTCTCTTTGCAGTAGTTTGTGAGATTTCCGACACCTTATTGGAAGTACTTGTTGTATTGATAAACCTCTCAAGAATTTGGTAAAGAAGAAATTGCTCTGAAAATAATATCAATGGCATTAATTTGTCTATGAATTTTGTGTCCGTAGCTAAGGTGTTGAAATAACCCTATGCAGCGCAATAGTTTTTCCCAAGCTCAAGGACCTTGTGCTATTCTCCAGCTACCAACTAGCTTCATGATAATCCTCTCTCTTTTATAATGATCCTCCGATGTGTGATGTTTCACCTTATATTTTCTCTTGTTTGTATCTACTAAGGATGCCTTCTTAAGCTTTGTCTAACTCGGGATGGTTTATTTAAGGTTTTATCTTACATCTACGACTGCAAAGTAATTGTGCTTTGTACTAGTTTTTCCTTGAGTACATTTAGAAACTTGGGATCTATAATTCCCCCCCTGAATAACATGCCGTTCGTTTTAATTTATCACGAGTATACTGTAAATTGAGAGGAAGTTTACACCATGGCCCTGTCATAGGAACTTCTCTCTTTTTAATGCTGAAGTGTCGCAATGTCTTAACTGATGGGTCTCATCAGTTACAGTTTATATAATCTTCAATGATGATAGCTCTCTCTATAGTGACTTTCCAGATGTGGCATGTTGAGTTGATTACTGGATTGGTAATACTGGTATCCTCTTGTCGGTACTTACTGCTGAAGATTTGGCCAGATTTTGCCGAGTCTAGTGAAGCAGCAAATAGCCAGGTACATATTTTCGCACAAATTAATTCGAGCTTTTGTCTTATTGCCTAATCTTGATTTTCTGATGCCCTTAGTATAAATGCAACCTTGTGCTATATTCTGTTAAACTTAGCTTTCTTGCTATTCTGAAGAAAAATAAATTCCATTTCAGGTCTTAAGTTCACTTGAACCATTGGATTACATAGTGGTATCACTTCTTCCAGGCATTAGTGAGGTATGCATAAAAAGTCTATCGTTATACTTCTCAATCACATTAGTCCTTTAAACTGCTAAGTGAGTTCTTCATCTTGAAATTTCAGAACTGATTACAAGCTTGTATGGGTATCTCAATGACACAGGAGCTTCTTTTCCGTGGTGCACTGCTACCACTTTTTGGCATCAATTGGCAGAGTGTCGTGGCAGTTGCTTCCGTATTTGGGATACTTCACTTGGGCAGTGGTCGAAAGTACTCCTTTGCTGTCTGGTATTTTTTTTAAACTTATGCTACAACTGTGGTATTATCCGTAGATAATCATATCTAAGCAAGTTTCTCGTTACAAGTCATTAGTTTCTTTTTCCTTTTTCTATCATGAGGTGTCCTTGTGCCCGTGACATGATATGATATTTCACAATATAACTTGTCGTCTTTTTCTTGTCCATTTACTAGAATCTTATAAGAAACACGTAAGGCTCAAGACCAAATTTATATCCATTGCCTAATTATGATGCTGAAGAAGGATGGTGAGACTTAAATTCTGCAACTGTTATAATTTCAGGGCCACATTTGTTGGAATTGCGTATGGTTATGCTACAATTTCATCATCAACTGTTCTTGTGCCAATGGCTTCTCATGCCGTAAATAACCTAGTAGGAGGCATCATATGGCGCTACACATCAAATTCGTCAAAATAGATTGGTAATTTCATTTGCACTACAGTACCACAATATCTTTTGAGTTTTACAAGATCAGCTCTCTCTCTCTCTCTCTCTCTCTCTTACGCCTCATCTTTAAGTCATATCTAATAAAGGAGTATGAAGGGTTTCTGCAGTATTTGCATAAACCCTTGAAAGCTCAACCCAGAATTGGTATGAAAATTAGCATTGCATTGATTAAATAACCATTCTGCACATTGATTTTCTTGGCTAAAATTCCAAAAGTCTGTCTTGTTCCCTTTTTCATTATTTTACCTTTTTTCCCACTGTGTTCTTGGATATTAGCAATTGTCTAAAGTGGAAATGCTAGTTGTATATGTTTTAATTGATCTTATTACCATGTTAATATGATTAGAGAATTGCTTAATTCGTTAAAACTTTAATTGCTGGTATGAATTCCATCCAAGAACAGAAAGATGATGTCCTTCTCCCGAAAAAAAAAAGAGAAAAGAAAAGAAAAGAAAGATGATGTATAATTGAGGAAATTTTATTTGGTCATACTTGCTAGGTTTGCTGCATTTACTAACTTGTTTTGGGTGCTTTTTTTCTGCTAGTTTTGCAAGCACCAGCATTATATATATATATATATATATATATATATATATATATATAACAGTCTGTTCATATTAAACAGAACATCTCCAACACTATAAGCTGCAAGTTCCTGGTTTTGCTTCTTAGATTTGTGAAACCATGATAAAGTTTCTCACAATCACCTCGGTTCATATTCTGTTAACCTCCATAACTCGTGTGGAGGTTGACGCTGGAGCAAATGGCCAACAACTGCTTGTTGTCAGCCGTCTGCAGCATGGACGAGCACTAGATGTTATTGTTCACCTTACTACTCTAACTGTCTACATTTCTCCCATTCTCTTTTAACTTTGCGGCCAGCAGATGTTTTACTATTAGCCTTCGAATAACAGGTTTTTTATCTGCCTTTTCCTATGACAAATATAACTATACAAAGGAACTTATGCTGTACTGGTTTTGCGATTGTGTTATGTAGAATTTAAAATACAGTGACGGTGTAATAGATGATTCGAGGTAACTGTCCATAATAGTGGATTACTAGTGACAGTGTAATAGATGATTCGAGGTTACTGTCCATAATAGTGGATTAAGTAACCTCAAAAATAAGGTATGTTGCCTGTTAAAAAGGATAAAATACACAACTAGTGCAAAATTTCTTGCATATGAGTTAAATTCATGTTATTATAAGTATATATATGTTAAAAGCTTTTGCATATGTTGTCATTGTTGCTTGTAAATTTGACGTTTTATGAATGAATCTGTATTTTGCAGCATGCACGAGCAAATGCAAGAAAGCTTGCTGTGACTGCAACATGCGGGTGATTCCTCCCGTCTGCACCAAGTACTGACTGATGGTTTCACAGGTTAAAATAATTCATTTTACTCTTTATCACGGGATGTGTGTAAAAGATCTGTCAAAGATCTTTGCTTCTTTTTTAGTAATATATGTGTGATTTCTGAGTTAATGTTGGTGAAGAATGTCACTGATTATTATTGAGAACAAAAACAATATTCTGCAGCATTATGAGCTCCAATCTGGCCCTAACTTTTTCTATTATTCGACTATTGTTAGCATTATCAGGTAATTTTCATTTAGATCCGCTCGGGTTTGGGGAAGTGGCACTTAGCTCCTTGTCGTTTGAATATGGCAGATTAGCCCCTTACTGTAAATCAAGAGTAAAGTTTTAAAAATTGGACAAAAGCTAGGAGCCATCTAATTGACTATAAGTGTAAAAGCATGAAAGACGTACTAACTTCCATTTACAGCTTCTTTCCTTATGAAATTATGTTTCCTATCAGTTTAGGCAGAGATGAGTAATCAAGAAAATTCAGAGGAATGCACATTCCTTCACACGCTGTAAGCCTATAACTAGTACAAGGCACCCACTGTGTGCTTGTTTGTTAGCTTTTTGACCGTTCTTCCAGTTGGCATGGAAATGAAATGGAGCACGAACTTTAGGTATTAAATTGGGTAAACAAAAAAAGAGGACAAGAAAACTTCTGAATTTTTGCGAGGAACCGATTAATGAGGCTTGTTCTTGTCAAGAACTGTGAAGAAGAGACACAGGAGAGAAACTGAAGAGTTCATCCAACTTGCAGAAACTGAAACTTTTAAGTTCAGTAAGTTTCACAGGTAAACATTCGTATGTCTTTTTTCTATTCATTGGAGTGGAGTTTAATCTGCACTTTTTTGAATGAAAAGCAGTAACATTAAGCGCCTCCAGAAATTAAAATTAATATTGCATTGATCAAATGAATTTTGACTGATGATTTTCTTTGCTAAAAACTCCAAGACTCTGTCTTGTTCTCCTTTTCATTAGTTTACTTTTTAATACACTTTTCTCTGGATATAAGCAATTGTTTGAAGTGGACTATAACAATTCGTTCGGTGGTTTGAGGTCTCAAATAACTTCATTTGACGTATTACGACTTGCGTGCATAGTTGGTTTGGTTTCAGGAAGATTTCGGGGTGATTCGGAACACATTAGTTCCTAATTTAGAAAAGCTTAAATTACAAGTGTTGACCAGTTTAACTTTTATGTATTTGATCTCGGATCAGAGTTTTGAAGGTTCCGTTAGGTCCAAATGGTGATTTAGACTTAGGCATATGTCTGGATTTAGAGTCGATGGCTCCTAGATTGGTTTGACTCTAATTGGCGAATGTTGGAAGTTTGAAGGTTTAGAAGATCATGGTTTGACCCGTGTTTAGAAGCTTAAGTTACAAGTTATGACTTGTGTGTGAATTTGAGGTCATGACTTGTGTGTGAATTTGAGGTCATTCCGAGTTGTTTAGGCATGTTCGACGTAAGTTTGGAATTCGGAAATTTGGATTAGTTCATTAAGCTTGAGTTGGTGTGAGATTCGTAGTTTTGATATTATTTGGTGTGGTTTTGAAGCTTCGAGTAAGTCCATGTTATGTTTTAGGATTGGTTGGTGTGATTGGACGGGGTCCCGAGAGCCTCGGGTGTACGGCTACAATTGTTAGAATGTTCCTTTGACTGTGGATAAGAATATTCTGTTGATTATTCCGCCACGTTGCACTTTTCTTGAGTTCTCTAGGAATATCCCTTATAAATAAGAAGATATAGGAAACAAAAAAGGGGATTCAGAGCCTCTGTGGAAAAATATCTTGTAAAGAGTTGACTATCTGAAATATACAAAAAGATTGTTTTGTCTGTCTTGTTTGGTTCCGTCACATAATATTCCTCCTCAGCTCACAAGATCCAAGAATACATAATCCACTTCAAGTGTCTGTTGTTGGAGGAAGGAATCATCCATCTCATTCAACATTTGGGCGACAAACTCTTTCTTATTACATTTAATGCCATTTATCACATTTATTGTATGTTTTCATCCTCGTATTAATTGTTAGTCATAGAGCATTAGTTTAACATTTGTCAACTTGAACATGGACTTGTACTGCCTAGATTGATTATTTTTGGATCTAGAATTTATTAATTCTAATTTGGATTCACCTATCATTTCTTTATTAAATCTATATATAATATAAAGCTGGGAATATAAAATGTGATGTGGCATATTTCATAGGTCAAGAAAGATATTTATCTTTTTTCTCATTTTTTTGCCTTTTCTCTTCTCATTTCGCTCAAAAAACCTCTAATAATTTTTTTTTCCGTTTTCTCTTCCCTACTTAATGTCCCTATTAAATAAATATATAATGACGATAAGGAAGAATTATAGTGTGGTGAAGAGCTGTAAAGGCAATAAAGAGTTCCTGTAACTGAAGATAATGAATAGTCATAACATGGTGTCACCTTGGTCACGTAGGTAAAGGCATCCTAATGAGCGGACTGCTTATCCAATATCTTTATGCAATCCTCTATATATGGTAGCAACTAACATGATTGGTTTTTTCAGAAAGAAATTAACTTTTACCAGCAAATATTCAGTAAGTTCTTATTCCTTATGTTTTTATGTTGAATCATTTTTATTGATTCTTTATTTATATTTATATGTATATATAGATAATAACGAATTGTAAGAAAGTACAGAGAATGAACTAAATATTGTGGCTTCTGCTATTAGTGTCCTATATGACTATTTTATAAAGTCAAGAATCTATGGGATTAGTTTATATTACGTATTATTAACTCAATATTTCCACACTAAAGTATAATTTTCTTATGAGGGAAAGGTGGGAACCAAAAACTTAGAAAAGAAGGTTTGGGAGTTAACTATGTTAAACTTCAATCAGAAGCCTTTCTTCACTTCTATGTCAAGTAGCATTGGAATTGAATAATTTTATCTTTTTTCTATTAACACCTCAATGATTTTTTTTTTAAATTATAGTTTCAAACTACTTTATACAGTTTTGTGATTGTATCTTTGATTTTGTAACATTTAGAAGGTTTATGTAATGTCCAGGTGGATGGATTATAGGAGTGAATGTGACTCTACCATGGACAATGCAAGTAATGTTCTTATTCAAGATTATGAAACATTTCACCATAGATCGTTAACTTAATCCCCTTCGTTCAAATATTTGTAGTAAGAACTATTTCAATGATATTATCAATGCTTCAGTTATACTAAATTGCTTCTTTAATTGGTTATTTTTTAATTAATTGCAGACAAATACTTATTTTTTATCGTTTCAATATCTTATTTACAACAAAAGGTATGAAAATGTATGGTCATATTGTCTACTTGAATGGTTATTTCTCAAATTATGATATCCAAAGAGCAGCAGAACGACTGAAAACACTTTTGAACATGCAAAGAAGTAGTACAATTTATTATGGGGGGCGGCAAAAAAATAAAAGCTTTGACCAAGTCTCTATCAAGAACTTGCAATTTTACTGGATTTTTATTTTCTTTTTTTGCCTTAATATTATTATTTTTCAGTTTTATTTTAAAAGATCAGTTTAGTGATGTTTTGAGGCTCTTTAGTTACGTACTTTTTTATGTCAATGAAAGAAATAGAAGGAAAATGTAAAGGAAATATATGGTAAAGAAAAGGAAAATAATTAGAGAACGGTTTCATAAAATTTGATTCGTTGATTTAGGCTATATATATATATATATATATATATACTCCTAAAAATAGGAAGTGCTCGAAAATGGTGAGTGAATAGGAGGGTCGTTACAACTTTACTCCTTGGAAGGAGTAATCCTTTTTACGATTACAGAAAACAACTCTATGCATATACATAAAAGATCAATTTTTCTTGATTTTTTTCTCTTTCTTTACATGTCCTTTTAAGAAAAAGAAAAAAATATAGTATGTACATATTAGACAAAAATCAATCATCTCTTGCGACTAAAAATCTTAAGTGGTGAAAAACTAGAAAAATTCATATTTGGATATTTATAAAAGGATTACATTGTATATCTAATAAATTTTTTACACCGCGCAACGCGCGGATAAATTTGCTAGTTGTTTTAACTAAAAGGGTTCAAACTTTTTGGTTAAACAATTTGGTGCGGTATGTGGGAAGGTCAAAGTTAAAAAGTTTAGTTTCTTCTTGATCTAAAAAAATCCAACAAAAGCTCCCTTTTTTTCTTGTTTGTGCAAGCTAACAATGGCAGGAAAAGGAGAGGAAAGACTGAAAGCAATGATGAGTGTGTCATTATATAGGGCCTGAGGCCGTGGTTTATTTATTCAGATAAATAACTTGTTCATCATTCAAAAGAGGGAGTATTCATATGCTTACTTCCTTTGTTCAGTTCAGTTATCAACTATCATTTCAGTTATCAATTATCAATTATCAGTTATCATTTCAGCTTTAGTTTCAATAGTTATCATTTCAATTATCAATTTATCAGCTTGGTTACAGTTTCAGCATTTATAATTCTTTCTCTCAGTTGCCTTGCATACTAGTGCAACTAAAATGTACGACATCCCTTTTGCTCGGGGTCTGCATCTCACGATGCAGGAAATGATTTACAAGTTGATGATTCAGAGCGCTAGAATTATTGTACCAGCTACTAGGTGATCCCTAGTTCTTCTGGGCATTATCATTACCTTACAGTCTTCAATATTTTTAGACAGTTAATGTTTTTATTACTTCATTAGAGGCTTCATTGACTAGAGTAACAGTTAGACAGAGTCTCAGGTTTTTCATGTTAAGCAATGTTGGCTACATATATGTTCAAGACTTATTTCAGTATTTCCGCATTTTGATTTATACCATCCAGACTTTCAGTATATCAACATGTGTTAGTTTATCTTCCACATTCAGTATGTTATGGTATCAGGTGTTGATTCTGCTAGTCAGTTGGTTCGTTGGGTCATATGTAGCTAGGCACTGAGTGTCGTGTTACGTTCAGGCCCAAGTTCGGGGCGTGACATCTCCCCCCACAAACTCTGCGTTGATTCGAAACTTATATAAATAATTCGTCATTTCCTTTAATGTCCAATTTTTTCCTTACGTAATTCCATTGGATTGAGGTGTGTAGGGGCAAGTATGTTTAATGGATAATTCCATATTCCGAACATATTTATGCAAACGGAGATTTATATTCTCCACCCTATCACTTATAACTATTTTGATCTTATTATTCAATTAATTCTCCACTTCGTTATTGTATTTCTTAAATGCTTCAATTGCCTCATCCTTACTATTAAGTAAATAAACATAATAGTGTCGAGTGCAATCGTCAATAAAAGTTATAAAATATTTTTTTCCACCTCGAGATGGTGCCGACTTCATATCACAAATGTTAGTATGAATAAAATATGTAAGATTCTAATTCCATTCAACAGACTTGTAAGGATATTTTACAAACTTTGATTCAATATATATTTGTTATTTTGATTTATTCATCAAATTTAGGCAATATTTTAAATTAATTAACTTTCACAAGGTTTTGTAATTGGCATGTCGTAAACGAATATGACATAAATCATTTGAATCCAATAAAGAAGAAGTTGAAATTTATTGATATTGTCAACAATCATTACATTGAGTTTGAAAAAGGCCCTCTGTGAGGTAATACATTTCATTCTTGCTTACAATAACTTTGTCATATACAAATATATATTTAAATCTATTCATAACAAGTAAGGAAGTGCAAACAAAATCTTCCTAATAATAAAAACATAAAGGACATTGTTGAGCATTAACACCTTGCTGGAAGTCATCTTCAGGAATATCTTTCCATAACCTTCAATCTTAGTAGTTGCAGTATTTCTCGTGGAAAGCTTTTCTTCGTGACCAGCAATAGAGTAAGTCGCAACTGTTTCTTTGACAACACAAACATGTCGAGTGGCTTTAGAGCCAATCTACCGCTCATTTGGATTTCCAACTAGGTTGAATTTCGAAGTCATTACACACAACTCATCAATGTCATCATTCTTCTCCATTATGTTGGCATGTCCCTTTTTCTTATCCTTTTTCGGGAGATGACAATCAGGCCTTTGTGACCAGCTTTTCCAAAATTGTAGCAGTTGCCCTTGAATTTCTTTTTGTTCTGCTCCATAGTCTGTCCAAAAGACTTCTTCCTCTTCTTACTTTTTAGAGAAGTCTCCTCAATAATATTAGCTCCCATAATTCTTTTTCACGAGACTTCTTCTCGGCAGTTTTGTCGTCTTCCTCAATCTTGAGACAAATCACAAGATTTTCCAACTTCATATCTTAAGATAGTTTTTAAAATCTCTCCACGATTGAGGTAATTTTTCAATAATTACATCCACTTGAAATGCTCCATTCATGACCATACCTTCAGTAATAAGATTGTCAAAAATAAACTAATGTTCTTGAACTTGGGTTCTAACGATTTTGCTATCTATCATTTTATAGTCTAGAAATTTGGCAACCATAAACTTCTTCAAGCATGCATCTTCAGTCTTGTATTTTTTTTAAGTGCGTCCCATACTTCTTTCGAAGTATTCATAGCAATTTAGACGTTGTAAAAGTCATCCTCCAAAGCCCTTAGGATATAGCCTTTGCAAAGAAAATCTGCATGTTTCCATGCCTCAACAATCATAAATTTCTCGTTGTCTGGCATGTCCGCGGCAGGCACTAGAGGTTCTTCACTGCTGAACTTCTGCATACCAAGTGTGTTAATCCAGAAGAATACCCTTTGCTACCATACTTTGAAGTTGGATCCAGAAAATTTTCTCAGTTCCTCGGCCTGTGGAATAACATTTTGGCTTGAAGAAGTTGTCGTCATTGTCGCAACAGTCGCAGAAAGATTTCCATTATCAATTTCCATTTCTCAGTGTCAACAACAAAAGAGTTCAATTAATGGCGAAAAATAGAATAGAAACAACAGTGAAATTAAGGATAAATAGTACGTTTAATAAATAAAACCGAAGTTTTTATATACCGTTTCACAAGAAATAATAAAGTTTTTATGTTCTCAAATCGTTTCTGAATTCTAATATTCGGATGAAGTTTTTATATCTTCAAATCGAAATAGAAAAATTCAGAATGAGTAGAAAATCACACAGGTTTTAATCTTCAAAACCAGAATACAAATTACAAATAAAAATAATTTTTAAGACTGTTAGTCAATCTGTATTATTATAACGAAATAGTAAACTTTCTGAAAAAGAAAACAGAAACTGAAAGTTATCAGCAACAGAATGTCAAAATAATATATGAAAAAATATTTTTTGAATAAATCGTGTCCACTGAATGCACAATGTGTCCTTAAGAAAATTGTTCCGCTCAAGTACTCGAGGTGCTGGAATATTATCTCCCAAATAGAGATTTAACTCACTAGTGTATTGGTACCAAAAATTACAGTGTCAACAAACCATTCATTGGTTGTAAATCACATTGGAATAGAGTTATGCAGAAGAAGAGGAAGTGTTGAAGTTCAGAAAATTCGTAGGGTAAAATCTGATGAATCAAATGAATTTATAGCCAATGGAAGTACTGTTTCTGAAAGTTTACAATCTTTGAGAACAATCACTTAAAAATGAGAGGGAAATTTAAGTAAAAATCTGGGAAGAAAGTGAATCGGGTCGCGCATCAATCTTTGACCGAATACAAAGCCGAAGTAGAGCGATGGAGGCGACGCGAGGCTTGCCTTCTCCTTAGCTCCTTAAGAGCTAGAAGAAAAACAATTATATGTGTACCCATCAAAAGTCTTTTCCTCCTCCAATATCGGACAATGTCTATTTTATTTTTCCTCCATTTACCATTCTCTCTTTATTTTAAACTAACCAAGCATAAACCCAATAGTTGTAGGCTCGTCTTAATCAAACCTGATAAAAGTTTTACAATAAAAGTGGACCATAAGTAAGACTTGAAAACAACAAGCACCATTTTATCCAAAAATAATTTACATTAAGTTTTAGTAAATAATGCGATTGTGTTAGAATCACGATTCAAGGGGTATCTCAAACTTTTCTTCGATCAATAGAATTTATTATTTAGTTTTTTTTATTTTCACGGAGCATAAATAAGGAGTCAAATCTTTTATTGATTAGGGATTCAAATAAAAGGTGACTTAAAGCACCAAAATTTAATTTCAAGTGATGACTCCAATTAATAAATAATTCCTTCTCAAATAATCACTTCAATTAGAAAAATCAATTTACCCATAATAACTTTTAATGGGGTTTGTATTGGGAAAAAATAGAAGTGACAATGGTGAATTAATTTTCAAGAATACTATCCAAGAAGAGATCGATAAAATATGATGTATGAAAGATTATTTTGGTCATATCTTGCTCTAGTTTGTAGCATTCATTACTAACTTATCTTGTGTGAATGAACTTCTTGCATTTTTTTCTTAGGTCTATCTACATACTAGGCAGACATCAGGGCGACTGGTGGTGGAACGACGTAGTGCGAAGAAAAGTAGAGGTGAAGAAAGCTGCTTTTGCGAAGTTGGCAGGGAGCTCAAGCGAGGAGGAAAGGCGGGTGAACAGAGAGAGCTATAAGGTGGCAAGGAAGGAAGCGAAATTGGCTGTCACGGAGGCTAAAAATGCGGCTTTTGGCCGCATGTACGAGGAATTAGGGGAGAAAGGCGGGGACAAGAAGTTATTCCGGTTAGCCAAAGTAAGGGAGAGGAAGGCGCGGGACCTGGACCAGGTTAGGTGTATCAAGGATGAGGATGGTAGAGTCCTGATGGGGGAGTCTCAAGTCAAACAGAGATGGCAGGCGTATTTCCGAGACCTTCTAAACGAGGAGGGGGACCAAAACATAGAACTAGGGGAGCTGGGGCATTCAGAGCGTCATAGAGACCTAGGGTACCGCAGGCGCATTAGGGTGGAAGAGGTCGTGGGGGCTTTGCGTAGGATGAGTATAGGTCGAGCGATCGGGCCAGACGAAATCCCGGTGGAGTTCTAGAAATGCATGGGAAAGCAAGGAGTAGAGTGGCTCACCAGGTTGTTCAATGCGATCTTCAGGTCCAAAAGGATGCCGGAGGAGTGAAGATGGAGTATAGTGGTGCCCTTGTATAAGAACAAAGGGGATATCCAGTGTTGCAACAACTATAGGAGCATCAAATTAATAAGCCACACCATGAAGGTCTGGGAGCGGGTGATCGAGGCCAGGGTGAGGGAGTCGACATCTATTTCCGTGAACCGGTTCGGTTTCATGCCGGGTCGGTCCACTACAGAAGCTATCCACCTTGTCAGGAGATTGGTGGAATAGTTTAGGGATATGAAGAAGGACCTGCACATGGTGTTTATCGACTTGGAGAAGACGTACAACAAGGTCCCTAGGGAGGTACTATGGACGTGCCTGGAGGCTAAGAGCATGCCAGAAGCCTACATCAGAGCAATCAAGGACATGTACGATGGAGCTAAGTCCAGGGTTAGGATAGTGGGTGGCGACTCAGACCATTTCCCGGTGGTTATGGGGCTCCATCAAGGATCTGCGCTTAGCCCCCTCTTGTTTGCCTTGGTAATGGATGCTTTGACGCGGCATATTCAAGGGGATGTACCTTGGTATTTGCTATTCGCTGATGACATAGTCCTTGTAGACGAGACGAGGGTCGGTGTTAACGAAAGGCTAGAGGTATGGAGACAGACTCTCGAGTCTAAGGGGTTCAAACTAAGCAGGTCGAAGACAGAATATCTGGAGTGCAAGTTTAGCACTGAGCCGAGCGAAGTTGGAGGGAGCGTGATGATTGAATCTCAGGCCATAGCCAAGAAGGATAGTTTTAGATACCTTGGATCGGTGATCCAGGGGGACGGGGAGACAGACGGAGATGTCACTCACCGTATAGTGGCGGGATGGTCGAAGTGGAGGCTTGCTTCAGGAGTCTTGTGTGATAAGAAAGTGCCACAGAAACTTAAGGGGAAGTTTTATAGAGCTGTGGTTAGACCTGCCATGCTGTATGGGACGGAGTGTTGGCCGGTGAAGAAATGTCATGTTCAGAGGATGATGGTTGCGGAGATGAGGATGCTTAGGTGGATGTGCGGGCTCACCAGGTTAGATAAGATTAGGAACGAAGTTATTCGGGAGAAGGTGGGGGTGGCCCTAGTGGATGAGAAGATGCGAGAGGCGAGGCTTCGGTGGTTCGGGCATATGCGGAGGAGAAGCCCCGATGCCCCGGTGAGGAGTTGTGAGCGGCTAGCGGTGGTTGGTGTGAGGCGAGGCAGAGGGAGGCCTAAAAGATACTGGGGAGAGGTAATTAGACAGGACATGGCCATGATGCGGATTTTCGAGGACATGACCCTTGATAGGAAAGTCTGTAGGTCTACTATTAGGGTTGTAGGATAGGGACTTCTAGATTTTTCGTACTCCTTACCCGGGGTGGATGAGGCGTGGTAGGGCCGCCCATAGATGATTAGTTTGTGTTCTCTTGTGGTAGTCATTTTTGGTAGTTACTGTTTTAATATCATTACATGCATACATGCTTATTTGTGGTATCTATGTCTCTTTAGATAATTTTTTTTGCGATGTATGCTGGTATAACTAATGGAGTTTTTGTTTTTGTTTGCCTTTCTTTTCCCTGCGCCGAGGGTCGTTTGGAAACAGCCTCTCTGCCCTCTCGGGTAGAGGTAAGGCCTGTCTACATATTACCCTCCCCAGACCCCACCTTGTGGGAATATACTGGGTTGTTGTTGTTGTTGTTATCTACATACTAACTAATATTGGTCAATTCTATTTGTATGAAAGATTCACTAAATCTTGAGCCATTTCTTTCACTATTTTTCAGAGCACATGCATTTGTATATATAGAGTATTCTGGTCATAATAAACAAAATATTTCCAACACTCTAAATTAAACTGTAATTTTCTGATTGTTTTCTCTTTGGATACGTGAAACCATGCCAAAGTTCTCAACAGTCGCCTCCGTTCTTATTTTGTTGGCCTTCATAACTTGTGTGGAGATTGAAGCTGGATTAAATGCCCAAAAGCCGCCGGCGCGAACACAGTGGTCTCTGACCAGGACTAGGAACCAAATTCGAATTTGAATCTTGATATGTCGGTGGTTTTTAACCGTAGGCATTTTGCCAGGAAGTTGGTGGGCGTCAGCCGTATGCAGCATGGACAAGCATTAGATATTATTGTCTACCGTACTATTCTTTCATTTTCATTTTAAATGGCGTTTGTTCCTTTTAAATTGATTTTTCAAAAGATAAACTTTATATTTAGAAACTCTTTAACATTAAATTTTTCTTTTTACCTTCAATAACATGCTCTTATAATCACAAAATATTATGATATGTTTGAAGATCACAAGTTCTAAAGATACTTTTGATACGACCAAAAAGTCATTCTTTTTTTAAACTTAGTACCTAAATCAGACACCAACATCTAAAATGAAAATGAGGAAGTAAACTATTTATATCTTTCCAGTCTCTCTTAACTTTGCAGCAAGCAGATGTTTAACCATTAGCTTTCAAATGACAACATGACAAATATTCTTGACTTAGATTGGTGTATGACATAGAATTCATTTTTAATTTTCAAAAAAAGATAGGTCAGTTGCAGCTACAACATAAACTAAAATACACCAATAATATTAAAAATTATTTTTTTGTCACCGTATATAAAATAAATCTGAATTATATTTGTTAGGTTTTTACTTACGTTGCCAAATTTGCTCTTTGACATTGTGATTTGTAAATTTTCAATATTCGCAGCATGCACGAACAAATGCCCGAAATTCTGCTGTCACTGTAACATAGAGGTGATTCCCCCAGTCTGCAACAAGTGCTGTGGTGAAGACTAATAGATTCGCAAGCTAAAATGAGTTCTTTGAGAATTCTTCTGATGAACCTTTTTTCATTTTAGCATGCGATATGTGTAAACAGTCTGTCAAAGATCTTTGCTTCTTCAGTTCTTGTTATCCTAATCTAAATATATGACATTTCTTCAGCGTTACAAGCTCGAATCCGATTAACATTTTCAATTCATCGTTAATTTAGTGGCGGAGACGAGATTTTCACTGATAAACGTCAAAATATAAAGAGGTAAACAAATAATGAAATATATATATGTATATAAAAAGAAAATTATCACATGGTGTAATTTTCTAGCGAATGAGTGTCAATTGATATCTCACATTATGGTTCGTGTATCATTACCAAGAAAGTTTAGAACGTACAATAATATAAAAAGATAAAATACTAAAGTGGTAATGTTAGGATTCATTAATGAAAATTGTATTTCTTCAAAACAAAAATAATCAGATTATTATATAAAAACAAGTACTAATTCTAGAAGGAATATAATTAATTAATCCAGTGTGAAGCGCAATGGGTATAGAAACTGCAAATCTTATATGTATATGAGTTAATAAATCAGTTCCAAATACCTTCCCTAAACACTCTAGATTTAACAGATGAACTACTATATAATACTACTAATGATGCCACCTTTATCCCAATTTCATCAACTGATAAGTCACGTCTATATGAGCTATGGAAGTACTCTGTTATAGTCAAACTTTTTGGCAAAAGGATTACACACCAAATCATGCATGATATATTGATGACTCTATGGAAACCCACAGAGGTACTTCCTTTAATTGATTTGGGTTATGACTTTTACCTTATTAAGTTCCAAAGAGGAGAAAATATGCACAAAGCCTTGCATGGAGACCCATGGTTCATTCTAATCCACTTCCTAACTGTGCGAGGATGGGAGCCAAAATTTAAAGCCTCGTCCACGCAACTTACATACTCAGCTCTATGGGTACGTCTGTCTGAGTTGCCTACAGAGTTTTATGACTTGGAAATACTCAGTAGGATTGGATTTAGGGAGACTACTAAAGATGGACACTTGTACTTCATTTACTACACGGGGAAGGTATGATCGTATATGTATTGAGGTACCTTTGGAGAAACCCTTAAAAACTCATCTTTACATAGGTCACCACAAACAGTCTCTTCTCTATGAAGGACTGAATCTACTATGTACGCATTGTGGCAGATTTGGATACCCTATTATTAGTTGCCCTGAAGTTATTTGCCTTCCTAAAGAGCAAAATTAAATAAACAACCAGGTTGAAACGAATAACCCCTACTATCATTCCTTCGAAGGTTGTTGATGAATGGAAAACTGTGGTATTTACTAAGAAAAATATAAAACCACTCAACAACTCAACTTTGGAAACGGACAGCCAACTCACACATGTGGCGCTACCACTAGCAGGTAAGTCCATTAACCATACTTTACATGTATTGGGCCGGGTCACCTCATCTGGGCCAGGGCAGTTGAGAGAACCCATTATGGAATTGCATAATAAATTCCAACTGCTTTCTCACACTGGGCCTTCAGACTCCCTACATGCTCTTTTTCTACAAAGGCCCAATAAAAGAATATAGATAATGAGCCTCAATCCACCCAACAACTTGCAAAAACCCAATCTCATATGTCTAATAAGTTTCCGACCTTTTTGGCCAATCCTTTTGCTTCTAACCCTAAGTCTAGATCATCTGATTCACCATCTTTACTTCAATATAACACGTCTTCTCAGGGCCAATGACACATACTCAAAACTTATGTAACCAACATTTCAAACCCTAAACTTAAACTCAAACAAATCAGAAGGAGCTCTCCCTAACTTAGCCACGTTGGATCTGATCCAAAACAAAGCATCAGCAAACATGTATGCTACAGTAAATTTAGTTCCTTCTGATCCTAGACTTCCTCATAACACATCCACACAACATGATGAGTTTCTATGTGAACATCATCATGAAGAATCCACTAATCTATCTCTTTTACCTTCTAATACATACAATCATCCACTTCAAATATCCAAACCTAATACGAGTAGAACTTCTGCACCATAGCAATTATCAAAGTTCATTCTCAATGCAGAGACCTACATTCATAGGCATGAGCCAGAGCCAGTTTCTGAGGGCAAATATTCGAACCAACATTCAGCTTTTTCATCTACCTCATCTCACAATGGTAGCTCTTCAGCTGCCTTAGAGTTCATCACCTCTGATTTACAACTCTCAACTAATGACAGCAGACCTTCCTATCCAATCTTAGTTGGAAATGGGGATGCAGGGATATACTCTACTATTCACTCTACAACTCAACAACCAAGAGGTAGTACTATTAATAAAAAATACGACTCACTTAGCGTAAATATTGATAGAAGGAATGAGGTTGGGAATGGACGCCTACAATCAATAATACACAACACAGACTCCTCTTTCAATGGAACAACAGGCTTTGAGCTCCACTCAGAAGCCATGGCCACACCAAATGGCACAAATGAGTCTAGCTTTGGAACAAACATTGAGTCTCCTACCCTTTAATCCCCCCATCATATGGGTCATGTATTTGCACCTAGGTTTCAGCCACTGGACTCATTCAATTCACTCACTCCTTATTCTAGCACTCTGAGTCCTCTAGAGAGTCTTACCCTACCAAATAGTCTAGTCCACTCACCTCCTCCATCTCTACAAGAACTAGATAGAGCTACAAGAGAGGAACTGATAGCAATTCTTGCAGAGATGAGGGAGACAAGAACATAGTTTTGGTGGTTAAAAGGGGTCCAATTTTACAACCTCAAAGAACAGTTAGAAAAAACGTTCATTCTAAAGTGTCCACTGAAAATGGTTATATGCAGCCTCAATTTTCGTCAAACCACCAATCCAAAGGTAGGGAAATATGCTATGGTGATCATTCCAACACTTCTTCAACTTCCACTGAGCCTGGACCCTCCAATCACTCAGACTCCTATGTCCCAGCCCAAGAACCCTAATTCATACATGAATTTCCTAGTTTGGAACTGTAAGGGCTCCCACAACCCAGAATTTAGGAGGCACTTTAGGTCTCTACAAGATAATCATAGACCCACTCTTGTTATCCTACTTGAAATTCACATGCAAGATCATACAATTTTACGTGATTAGTTTAACTTTGGTAATATGGCTCAAGCTCCTACAAATGGGCTCATGGGTGGCTTAGTGGTGCTGTAGAATGTTGATCTTATTAATGTAAGAGAAATGAGGATCTTTGATCAGAAAATACACTGCATGGTCCAAGTTAGTCCCACAAAACCTTCTTGGATATTGTCTGCTATCTATGCTAGTCGACACTACCAATTACATGATATTTTATGAAAAAATTTAATTAATCTGCATGATAATACTTCTATGCCTTGGTTAATAGGGGGAGACTTTAATGAGATATTAGAATCTAATGAAAAAGTTGGAGGTCTCCCTATGAGTAATAATAGGGCTGATAAATTTGCTAATTGCATGCACTACTGTAGTCTTATTGATTTGGGTTATCAGGGAAGCCGTTTTACATGGACTAATAAAAAAAGAAATGGCCATACGATATTAGAAAGGCTTGATCATTTTTTAGATAATTATGATTGGTTAAATTTGTATCCAGACACAACTCTGATATACCTACCTCGTACCCATTCAGATCATTGCTCTTACTAATTAAATTATAACCTCCTCAACCTATACAAAATATAACATTTATGTTGAGACGATGTGAGAATCTCACCTACAATTTCAACAACTAGTTCATATGACTTGTCGACTAATTTGTATTTATTAGCTACTACTAATAACTATAAAACAGTAGTCACTCGGTGAAACAAAATTAATTTTGGAAATAATTTCAAGCAAAAAAGAAACATTCTGGCTAGATTAGCAGGGTTGCTATCCTCAATACATTATCCCACGAGTATCTTTTTATAAAATTTGGAAACACAATTATCTTTGGAATATTGCCATATTCTTCGCATGAAAGAGGAATTTTGGTAGTTAAAATATCGTATAAATTGGTTAAATGAAGGTGATACAAATAGTAAGTTCTATCATCTCTCCACACTCCATAGGCGTATTAGAAATAGAATTAATGCTTTACAAGATAGTGTAGGTAACTGGATAACTACGGCTAATGAAATACATGATCTAATTAATACCTACATCAAAGATCTTTTTCAAAATGATCTATTAATCTCTGAAAATTTGTTAAAGGAAAATACTTACAAATGTGAGCTATCTTATGATGATATCCTTACTCTTGATATACCTCTTCAGCAACATGAGATCTTAACTGCTCTAAATAGTTTCAAGGCATACAAAGCATCAGGATTGGATGGGTTACATTTATTTTTTACCAAAATACTGGACGAATGTAGGTCATAAAGTTAGTTTGTTTTGTCATGATATTTTCCACACTAAAATCATTCCTCCTGAACTTAACAACACTCTTATATGCCTTATCCCTAAGGTAAATCATTCTACAAAAATTCAGCAATTTAGACCTATTAGCCTTTGCAATACTATTTATAAAATTATTATTAAGATAATTATTAATAGACTTAAGCCAATCATTAGTAAAATTATAGGACATACACAATCTAGTTTCCAGCAATGCAAAAGAGCTTGTGACAATACTATAAGTAGAAAATCGATTAATTATCTTACTAAAATGAAAGGAAAATACCCTTTAATGTTATTAAAGCTTGATTTAGAGAAAGCATTTGATAGATTAGAATGGTCTTTTATAAGACGCGCTCTATCTTACTTTAATATACCTTCCTCTATGATTTCCTTAATCATGTCATGTGTCACAACCACCTGAATCTCTATATTAATCATGGTTAAACTCAATACTTTACGCTTACAAGAGGCATTCGTCAAGGGGATCCACTGTCACCCTACTTATTTATCATGTGTATGAAACTATTTTCACGAAACATTTCCCTATCAGTAGATTATTTAAATTGAAAACCAATTAGATTGGTTAACAAAGGTCCACTTCTATCTCATATGTTCTTCGCAGATGATATTATACTGTTCTCTAAGACTATAAAAAGTTGTCATGCAATTATCGATGTGTTAAATAATTTTTGTAAATATTCTGGACAAAAAATCAATTTTGAAAAGTCAAAACTTTTCTTCTCTAAGAATTGTAACTCTTATGATAAAGATTTTGTTATTACTTCTTTTAACATTAAGGAAGGTACCTCTTTTGGCAAGTATTTGGGATTTCCTATATTCCAGCAAGACCTAAAAATTCGGATTTCCAATTCCTCCTTGATAATTTTAAAAATAAATTAACAGGATGAAAATTTAGGTTTCTTACATTAGGAGGAAGGGTTGCCTTAATAAAATCTATTCTTAATCAATTACCAAATCATATCATGCAATACATCCACATTCCAACACATATTCTTAATAAAAAATGGATCAATACCAAAAGAATTTCTTTTGGTGTACTACTTTAGAAAGAAAGAAATTATAGCTTGTTAAATGGAAGGAAATTACCAGACCTAAGGGGGTACGAGGCTTCGGGATTCAAAAATTATGCCAAAAAAAATAGGGATAATTTCACATAAATACAACTCACACACGTGCCTTGCAACATAATAGCCTAGATATCACTTTGCAAATCTATAGCCCAAAAAATAATAGGCTAATTCCTGAAAGACAGCTTATTTTTCTCCTTCGCAAACCTAAAGTTGTTATGAAACTGCCTAAACAATGTAAAATTAAGGTTCCTCGTAGATGTTAAAGGCTTAAGTCTTGAATTTAATTAAAAGGCATGTATCTATATTCCATCGAATTTGAATAAACTTTCTTTCCAGTTATTGTTCTACATTTTAGAATTTGCTGCCTCGCAAATCAGCCACAAACCCAACTCAAAAATACTGAATAATTCATATTATCTAAAGGTAAGAAATCCAAACACTTCCAACAGGATAAAAGAAAAATAAAAACTTGGTAAATAAATTGTAGAATCCCTCCAAACGAAAAAGAAGAAGAGAAGGAAGTGTCAAATTTCTGTAGAGAACACGCTAACAATGTATATACATCCTTATAAACTGAAAAACTATATATTTATACAATATTATACACAAATATACATATTTATACACAATTATACAATATTGTATAACTTGTATAAATATGTATAATAGTGTATAAGAGGTGTCTGTATATCCATATACACAATTATACACTATTATACATTGTCGATACAACCTGCTACATAGTAATGATTTTCCAGAACTTCAAACTTCAAAATCTTCCAAAATTACTTGAACTTCAAACTTCAGAATCCTCCAAAATTATTGGTTGTTTGTTGATGCAAATCCTTCAAAATCAAGTTTGAGAGCTATTTGGGTTAGAGGATTAATTCTCAATATCTATATACACAATTGTTTGATTTTTCCAACAACTAAATCCAATTCCAAAACCAATTCTAACATCAGCGGAAACTTTCAAACTTTTGTTCTTTAATCCATCTCTTACTACAACAATATTTTCGCTGTATAACAATTCAAACAATAGGGAGTTTTGGATCAAACAAGAGATATAGAATGGTACCAACAACAATTAATAAGAGGTTTAAGAAAATTAAGATGATGAAGAAGTAAAAACAACAACAACAGAAACTATTTCTGGATAGAATGGTGATTGATTGGTAGAGGATGAGGGATCTATGTGGGTTAGAGAGAAAGATGAGAGGCGGTGAGAGAGAGAATGGAATGAAGAAAGAAGAAAATAATAAAAACCCTAAAAATATGTCTTTAATAGTGGGCTAAAGATTGAAAAGTTTCTTTCAAGTTATGTACAACATGGGTTATATAGGGTAAGAGCTTCAAATGTGGGTCATTTTTTGTTGGGTTATTAAGCCAAGTGACATGGGCTGTAATTTTTTCAAAAAAATAATACTTTTTAGCAAGTCTAGCTTGGAGATTATTTAAGACATCACCGGCTCCTTCTAACAAAATATCTTCATGCTTCTCCTACAAATATTAAATCACAAATATGGTCTAATATTATTTAAGGCTGGCATCAATGTCAGCTAGGCATAAAATGGAACACATGTAATTATGGCTCGAATATTAAGTTTTTGGAAGACCCGTGGCTTGGCCCAGGCACAACAATTAGATCACAAATATATGGACCTTTGCCGTTAAACCAACATAATATTAATAGGAAAAATTAGAGAATTTTTCATAAAGAGCATTCATAAAGACCTAATTAGCAATAAATAGAAACCATTTCTAATATTACATGATATAAGAATATTTTACGGTATTCTATAATGTATTTAGTGTATTAAACAAGATGTATTTAATAATACAACATTAAGATCCGCCGCATAATTTGGGATTACGGTATTCTATAATGTATTTAGTGTATTAAACAAGATGTATTTAATAATACAACATTAAGATCCGCCGCATAATTTGGGATTGTTATAAATGCCAAACTGTATTTAAGTGTATTAATATGTATTTAGCGTGAAAATAGTAACGGGAGTTATATTGGATTGAGAAAAATAAGGCTTAAATATAGGAAATCATTAAATTTTGATTTTTTGCTACAAAAATAGAAAAGGTTATTATATTATGTAAAATTTTAAAAAGGTATTTATATGTTATAATTAGGTCTTAACCTATTCTATAGGTGGTAAAATTTCCGAAAAATTACCCTCTATAGCCCCTCAAAAATTTAATAGCCCATATTTTGTACCACTTTTAAAAAATGGCCCCTTGGCCCAAAAGTATTACATATAGTAGCCGAAAGGAATGAGAAAGACGACATAAGCGCATGTAGCTTAGTGGCGCCTGTTCCTAAGATGAAGGTCGTAGGTCCGACCCCTGCCTGGCGCGGTAGAGCTAACCCTTTTTTTGCAATGTATAAATATTGTATCCTAAGTTCGACAGTGTATCCTTGGTGTATATTGAGCCTATCTCGAGTGTGCTTGTGTATCTAAAGTATATATATTTGTGTACCGCAACTGTTTTTTGTATCGTGAATATATAATATATCCGAACAATGTATCAAAATTATATATAATGTATATTTTCTAATATGTAAATATAGTGTATATATATTATATATTATTTTGTATGTGTAATGTGTGTGCATTGTGTATTTAGAGTGCATCATGTATTTTTATGTAGTGATAGTCTTTGTTGTATATATTTTATATAGTTACATCTATTGTTGTATATATTTTTTATAGTGACACTCTATTTGTATATAAATTGTATAGTGACAGACTATTTTATATATAAATTGTATAGTGACAGTCTATTTTGTATAATTTTGTATAATACCAGTTTATTTTGTAGATATTTCAACATTTTTCATAGTCATCTCCTCTCGGCAACTGTAAGGTAACAAGATCGCCGGAGTTTTAAAATTTTTAGCCAAAAATGATAAGCGAAAATCAGAGAAAGAAGAAAAGGTTGTCTCTCTTGTTACCTACACATTGCTCCTCTCGCTTTCCTCTTTTCCCCTATAGGTTGCTGCTACTGAAATATGTTGCTGTACAGGAACATACTCAACTCCAAGGACACCTTTTCTTTCTCCATTTTTATAACTGTTTATTATTTCAGAAACCCTAGTTCGCACTTTCCCGATCCAAATTTCTGAAAATCAGAAATGAGTATGAAGCACTTAATTTCCAAACAAACTATCAACAATCTGTCAAAGCTCAATGGTACCATAAGAATTCTATCTCAATATCCTCATCTTCACCAGAATGCTCCAATATGTCAAAACTTAATTTTGACTATTCCATCTAAATGTAGTAACCCAGAAATCTCTCACAATTAATCAAGCAAAAATAAATATCAACATCCAACTTGCTCTCAACTTGCACCACATTTTTATAAATTAAAACAAGAAATAAAGTCAAATTCAATATCCACCTTATGGTTATTCCTAAAAATGGACAAAATCTGATCTTTGATGAAGAATATCCACAAAAATTCAAGAATTATAGAAAATCACAACACTATAAATTATTCAATAAAAAACAAAATTCAAATCAAGTAAATGGGTATGTCCAGAAATGAAAAAAAATCTGACCTTTACATAAAACTTCCAAAAATTTAAAGAATACTAGAGAAATTGCATGATGGGGATGAAGCTTATTACCTCATAATATCTTGAACTATCTCTATCAGTAGATCAAGAAAACAACTGGACCATCTAATAATTATATAGCGTTAACTTTATATTCAAAAACAAGTTGATAAAACAAACAAAAAGATGAGTTGGAAGATAGTGACAAAGCATAAAGATCCAGTTAACTTGGTATATTGGATATTTTAGGGAAATGGAATTTGAGTCTTTTAGGGAATGAGACTCCATAGAACTCAGCAGAAATGAAGTTCCCAGCGAGGGAATTCGTTCAGTGAATTTCCGGCTAGCACTTGTAATTATTTTTAGGCTATGACTTGTATAGGTCAATTCGTGGGCTACCGGATGCTATAAGTTTCTACCGATGGGCCAAAAATAAAGTTTGCTCATATTAATATCGCCCCTTTAATTAATAACAACGAGTGGGACTTTAATAAAATACCTTTTGAATTACCCATTAACATTACCCAAACAATTCTAGCTATTTATATATCAAAGTATAGTAATAAAATTGACAGCATTCTCTAGGGGTTAACTTCTACAGGAAGGTTCACTACTAAATCCACGTACGATGTCTTGAAAACTAATCAGGATATATCTCTTAATTATTCAACAAAGTATAGTTGGATATGGACGCTTCCTGTAATACTCAAAATTAAAGGATTTGTTTGGCTTCTTCGCAAGAGACGGTACCTACCAAAGCATATCTTAAACATATTAATTTAATTCAAGATGCTACATGTCAATTCTGCCATCAAGAGAATGAAAAAATCACTCACTTATTTTGGACTGTGAAAACGCCAAAACACTTTGGAAGGAATTGGGTATTTGGGATTACATTAATTATAACATAACTTGAAAGGATTTTATATTTTCCTTATCAAATTAATCCAAAAACATAGCTTATGGAATAGTTGGTTAGCGTGCAGTAACACCTGTTACAAACATTATACGTCCACTACTTCGGCAAAATTAACAACTGAACAAGCTGCTGAATACACATATCTAGTAGCTAAGAAGCATACTTGTGTTAAAAAGAGAACAAAATCTAAAATGAAAATCTCCTAAGTAAATATACTTCAAACTTAACACTGATAGAGCACATAGAGCAAATAAAGCGAAGATTGGAGGGTTTATACAAAATTCTAAAGCTGAGTGGATATTGAAATTTTCAACAGCAGTCCCAAGAGACTCAACAATTTCATCTGAATTACGTGCTTTATTGCAGGGACTGCAGTTAGCTTACACACACGACCTTGTTCCACTGGAGGTGGAAGTGGATTCTCAGGAACTTATAACAATTCTTGACTAAAATAATGTCTCACTGAATAATTTGGCTACTGATTGCAGGCACTTCCTGGACAGGTTAGGTAAACCTATAATTAGGGTTGTTCATAAAAATCCGAAAAATTAAACCAAACCGAAATTCAAATCAAACCGACCAAAAAAACTGATATTTTTTGGTTTGGTTTGGTTTTGGTTTTGAATTTTAAAAACCGATCAAATTTGGTTTGATTTTGGTTTTAATTAGAAAAAACCCGAACCAAAACTTACTATAGGAGTAGTCAGTTTAAATTTATTATAACACCTATATATATATGTATATTATTATACAAAGTTTCAAAAAATTTATAGTAAATGTTAATAGTATGCACTTTTAATATAATTCTTTACCTTTACATTCTAGTTTGATTGGTAGTTTTCTTTTGTTTAGTGTAAGAATCCATTTCGTATTAAAAATAACATATTTTTAATTGAGTCCTTAAATTATCATCACCATTTGATTCAATTATCATCAATATATTTTGGAAAATAATAAAGGGCAATTGATTTGATAGTGTTACATTGAAAATGTGGTCGCTGGGATATGTGTTTGGTAATGTATGTCTTATATTTAAGAAAAAACCGACAAATAATCGAAAAACCAAAAAACCGACATAAATCGAATAGAGAAAAACTGACTTAATTGGTTTGGTTCTAATATTTGAAAAACCGACTTACTTGATTTGGTTTCTTTTTACGAAAGAACCGACCAAATCGAACCATGAATACCCCTACCTCTAGTACTACATACGTATAAAGAGCAGAATAAGATTGCAGATAAACTAGCAAAGGAAAACTGCAATTTTGACAATTACTCAAAAGTGTGTGTTTTGGATGTTAGCTCAGATTTTGCATGCTTAGTTTTCGAACAAGATAAGAGTGCAGCGCAAGAACTTGTTTTGGAACATTCTAGGTGTCACTCAGATAACTTTCATATTGTAAACAGTGGCGGATTTAGGGGCGCAAGGGTGTTCACCCGAACACCCTTCGCCGAAAAATTACACTGTATATATAAGGTAAAATTTATTTTTTACCTCTATATATTAAGTTTTGAACACCCTTAACACTATCCAAAAGTGTAGTTTAGTGGTCAAGGGTGTTCAAAATTTACATAAAGGTCATGAGTTTAATTCACACTAGCTATAAATTTTTTTTTTTGAACACCATTCATGAAGGTTCTGGCTCCGCCACTGATTGTAAATAGGTATTGTAATAGTAACACATTGGTTAGTAGTACTAATATCGGCTTCTATAATCCTTTGGCACCTACAAATGGTGCACTACCATGTAACATGCTGCAATATAAGCAGCCACCCTCTGTACGCAATGCTTAATATTAATATATGTGTAACGATCCGACCAGTCGTTTTGAGCTCCGACGCATCATTCAGCAGAATGAGGCCATGAACAGCTTCATCTCAGGTATATTGACTTGTATGTATGGTCATAATTAAAATTCAGGAAGTTTGGAGTCAAATCTAAATGAAAATTCTCATTTTGAAAGCTTAAAGTTGAAGAAATGAACTAAGATTGGAATTTTGAGTAAATGACCTCAGAATTGGGATCTAAAAGTTCCAGCATGCTCGTATGATGATTTTGAACTTGGGCGTATGTTCGGATTTGGTTTTTGATAACCCGTGAGCATTTCGGCGTATATGGTGGAAGTTAGTATTTTAGAAGAATTTCATAAATTTGGGTTGGAAGGCATTTTAAAGTTATAGGTGTCCATTTGGGATTCCGAGTCTGGGAATAGATCCGTATGGTAATTTTGGAGTTGGGAACGCGATCAGAAGTGAATTCGGATGTCTGGAGGTCATTTTGAAGTCATTTGGCTAAATATAGGAATTTGAAGATTTATGAGAAAATTCGACCGGAAGTGAAAATTTTGATCGGAGTCGGAATGCGATTCCGAAAGTTGGTGCAAGCGTAATGTCGAATGTGACTTGTGTGCAAACTTTGAGTCAATTCGAATCGATTTTGGTAGGAAATGGGACAATTAATCTCTTTAAGGAAAGCTTAAGTTGGAAAAGTCAACCCAACGTTGACTAATGAGTTAGAGGGCTTGGAACTGAATTCTGATGATTCGGTTAGTTTCGGAGGATGATTTAAGACTTCTGAGCGGAATCGGAAATAATTTTGGAGGTCCGGTGAAGAAGTTAGCCTATTTTGGCGAAGTTGGAATTTTGGCGGAATCCGATCGATAGGTGATATTTTGATCCGGGAGTCGGAATGGAATTCCGATAGTTATAGTAGCTTCGTTAGGTGATTTTGGATATGTCTGCAAATTTTCAAGTCATTCGGACATCGTTTGGTCGGGTTTTTGATCGAATGTGAATTTTGAAAGTTTAAGTTTAAGTTTGGATCGAATTCTAGGATTTTGGTGATTTTGATGTTTAAGGTACCGTTTTATGATCCGAGCAAGTTTGAATAAAGTATTAGGTTGAGTTTGTGTTTTTGGTTGAGGTCACGACGGCCTCGGGGTGATTTCGGATGCCTAACGGGCATTTTGTTTTGGAGAAAGCTGGTGTTGCAGCAGATTTTTAGCAACTTTTTGGCTACTTCGGGAGCTGATATCTTATAAACTATAAGAAATCACAAAAAATGCAAAACACGCAAGTTGTAGACCTTTGTGTCTAGTTTCCAGAAAGCTAAAGAACGCATAATGTGGACATCTGTACTGGAAATTATGATAGACGAAAAAGGACTACTTGAGCAATAGGATGTACAACTTGTATAGCACCAGGTGCAAGGTACAACTCGACGAAGCACGGGCAGATTCTTTTTTACACGAAATTGGTTTATTTCTTTCATTGATTTCATTTCGTTTGGATGATTTTGGAGAGCTTCAAGAGGGGATATCACCGGGTAAACATTGGAGGTAAGTTCTATGGTCTAAATACGCGATTTTATCTTAGAATCTTCAATTATTTCACTGTAAATGGGAGGATTAGTGGGAGATTTTTGCCCTAAGCCTGGGTTATGGTAAATCATCGATTTGAATGGGCGGAGTCCGATTTTGATAAACCTTATATATATGGACTCGTGTTGAGATAAGGAATCCGAATATGTAACTTTTGTAATTTTTCGAGAAGCGTATCGAAAGTCGGATTTTGGCAACTTTGTGGTTTTTCATGTAATTTGATTGTGTTCAATTGGGTGTTGTTCCGTTAGCCTATTTCGATATATTTGTGCTGAATTTGGCTAGTATTGGCGTGCGTGGATGCTGGTTCGAGGAGCTAAGGCGTCGCGGAGCTTGAGTTTTCGCCGGATCGAGGTGGGTAATACTTGTAAATGATGTCCTGAAGGTTAGTAAACCCCGGACTTGTACATCTTAGTGTTGTATTGAGATGACTTGCACGTCTGATAACGGGCGTGGGGTAGAGCACCATTGAGAATTGTGACTTGGTCCGTCCCGCGTAATGAATAATAACACCTAATTGCTTGAAATTGAATTGACATCCTAATAAAAGATATTAATTATCATGAATTGGACTAATTATCATGCTTGGGTTTCGTGCCGATTATTTGAATCCTTCAGGGAGTGGTATCACTGTCTTGATAACACTGTGCATATTTTTGTCTCGGTCTAAGGTTTTTAAATGGTATTTGCTACTCAACATTTTTATAAGGCTATGAAATACTTGAACAAGGTCTTAATGACATTTCTAGCTGTGAGCTAATATGATACTATTGCCCGAGGGGCTTTTCTTATTTGTTAGACTGATTGGGGTCGAGGGCCATATGGTAGAGCATGACGATTTATGTGAGCATATGCATACACATGGATGGATCGGATGAACATGAGCAATCATCTGACGTACAGCCATAACATTGACAAGGTGATACAAATAATAAAGAGACATAATATAGCAGTGTATGTTTGTGTTTCAATTGTCTTGTATTGCTTTGGTCCATAAGCTTGTCCACAGAGAGTACTAGCCATTCCTAGCTGCAAATCACATGTAATAAGAGCTTTTCATCTAACAAAAACAAAATTAGCATCTACTGCATTTCCTATTCAAACTTGAAGCTATGCTTAGGAGACGTAGTTAATGGTTGAAATTGTCATAATATATTTTTCCACTTCTATATCATCCATTGTACTATTAACATTAGATTATGAGAATTGTTAAACTGATTTTATTTTCGTGTAATAACAGGGACGAGGTTCTTAAACAATAAAGACAACCAAGGAGGTACTTCAAGTCACTTAGTATTTTGCTCTTTTAGGATGTATATGCATACAATGGCAATGAAGTATTATGCATTATATATGTAATTCACTTTAATAATGGAAGTATTTAATATCCGATTTAAGAAATTCTTTTGGTGTTTGTAAAATACTATTGGATGCGTTAATATAATTTTGTAGGTTTCATTGGTGACAAAAACATATTGAGAAAACTATTTGTTGCAATATTGAAGTTGCCACTGATTGTTTAATAGTTTTTGTAGCAATTATCATCGCCACTAAATGTCATTCTCCAGCAGCGAGCTCAGAGTTGCCATTGATTGTTAGCTCTGAGTTGCCATTGCTTGTTAAGTGTTTTGTGGCAACATCAATTGCTACTAAAAGTAACTCTCCTATAGCGATATGTGAGTTGCTAGTAATAGCTAATTGTTTTTGTAGCGACTTCAGCTGCTACTAAAAGCAACTTCTAGTAGCGATAAAGTAGCTGTCACTGATAGTTATTTATTTTGTGGCGACAACTGTCGCTGCTAAATGTCATCTTCAGTGGCGACTTACCCCTGAAATTGTTTGGTTGAACTACCTTTTGTGGCGATTTACCATACCTATGTAGCGAGAATGTTGCCACAAAATGTAAACATTCTGTGGCGACAAGCTTAGTCGTCACAAATAACCTTTAGTAATGGACTTACTTGAATGTCGCTACTATAAATATTCCGTGGCGACATATGATGATTGTGTAGCGACTAAGGTCGCCGCTAAATGCATATTTCTTGTATTGAAAGAATCGAAGGAGCAGTTGCACAATTTGCTTAATAAGGGATTCATTAGACCTAGTGTCTCTCATTGGGGTGCACTAGTATTGGTGTGTGCAGAAGAAGGATGGATCGATAAAGATATGTAAGGTCAGTTCTTTCAACAACAGTATGGCCCCAATTGAGTTGAAAGACTTGATAATGATAGTTGAACAAGGTCACTATCAAGAAAAAGTATCCGTTCCTGAGGGTTGGTGAATTATTTGACCAGGTCTAGGGTGACGAGGTGTTTTCCAGGATGGACATGAGATTTGGATACCATCAGTTGAAGATTAGGGCATTTTATGTCCCTAAGATAACTTTTCAGACTCGGTATAATAATTAAAAATTCTTGGTGATGTCATTTGGCTTGGCTAATGCCTCAACATCCTTTATGGATTTGTGGAACCCGGTGTTCAATCCTTATCTGGATTCCTTCTTGGTCGTCTTCATTGATGATATTTTGATTTACTCTTGCAGTTGAGAGGAGCATAAGTAGCATCTGTGGATCATACTTCAGACTCTAGGGGGTCGCCGGTTATATGCCAAGTTTTCAAAGTGTGGGTTCTGGCTAGACTTAGTTGCCTTTTAGGGCTATATTCTATCTTTTGAGGGCATCAAGGTGGATTCTAAAAAGGTTGAGGTATTTCAGGACTGGCCTAGACCTATTTAAGCTAAATAGATTCGAAGCTTCTTAGGTTTGGTGGGTTATTATTGCCCATTCATGGAGTGGTTTTCATCTATCTCAGTCCCGTTGACCTAGTTGACCCAGAAGGGTACTCTTCTCAGATGGCCCGACAAGTGTAAGATGAGCTTTCAGAAGCTCAAGATTACATTGACTACATCGTCAATGTTGGTGTTTCCTACATATTTGTGATCTTACACTATATATTATGATGCATCGCATATTAGGCTTGGCGTGATATTAATATAGGATGATAGAGTGATTGCCTACTCGTCTCAATAGTTGAAGGTTCATGAGAGTAATTACGCGATTCATGATTTAGAGTTGGCTAAAAATCTGGAGGCACTATCTATACAACATTCCATGTGAGGTCTACACCGACCATTGGAGTCTCCAGCACCTGTTCAAGCAGAAGGACTTTAATTTGCAGAAGCGGAGATGGCTAGAGTTCTTGAAAGACTATAATATCACCATACTATATCATTTCTGGAATTCCAATGTAGTGGTCAACACATTGAAAAGGAAGGTTGAGAGCATGGGTAGTTTGGCATATTTACAGTAGTGGAGAGGCTACAAGTCATAGATGTTCAGGCTTTGGACAATCGATTCGTGAGGTTGGATATTTTGGATCATTTCCGGGTTCTTACTTGTGTTGTGGCATAGTCATTGTTATTGGAGCATATCAAGGCTCACCAGTTTGATGATCCTCACTTATTGGTGTTAAAGGACATGGTGCAGCGGGGTGATGCCAAGGAGGTTGTGATTGGAGATGATGGTGTTATACAGCTTCAAGGCATCATTTGTGTTCCAAATGTTGATGGGTTGAGATAGATGATCCTTGAGGAGGCTCACAGTTCATGATATTCCATTCACCCAGGTGTCATAAAGATGTATCGGGATTTGAAACACATCTATTGGTGGCGAAGGGTGAAGAAAGATATTGTTGATTATGTCTCTCGATGTTTGAATTGTCAACAGAGGAAGTACGGGCATCAGAAATCAGGTAGCTTGACTCAGATATTGGAGATATCGGAGTGGAAGTGGGAGCGCATCACTATGAATTTTTTTGTAGGCTTACCACGGACTTTGAAGTAATATAGCGCAATCTGGGTTATTATGGACTGGTTAACTAAGTCTGCATACTTCATTCCGGCGACGACTTCTTATTTTTCAGAGTGCTCGGCTCTGATTTACACCTTAGAGATTATCCACCAGCATGATGTGCCCATTTCCATCATTTCTAACTGAGGCACTCACATAGCATTTTTGGAGAGACGTGCAGCGTGAGTCAGGCACGCATGTCAAGCTGAGTACCACATTTCATCCTCAGACGGACGAATATTTAGAGCGCACTATTGAGATATTAGAGGATAGGTTGCAGGCATGCTCTATGGATTTTGATGGTCAAATGGACCAATTTTTACCTCTAGAGGAGTTTGGCTACAACAACAGCTATCAGTCGAGCATCCAGATAGCTCCGTACGAGGTCTTATATTGGAGGCGATGTCATTCATCGATAGGTTGGTTTGAACCTGATTAGGCTAGATTGTTGGGCAGTGATTTGGTCTGTGATGCTTTAGAAAAGGTTAAGGTAGTTTAGCTACTTCGTACAGTTTAGTCCAAAAAAAAGAGTTATGCGGATCGAAAGTTTCGACATGTGGCCTACATGGCGGGTAATAAGGTTCTCATCCGAGTTTCACCTATGAAGGACGTGAAGAGGTTTGGAAATAAGGGAAAGTTGAGCCCGAGGTTTATTGTCACGTTTGAGATCTTGGAGAGAGTTGGAGGGGTTACTTAAAGGCTTGCATTGCCTCCTAGCCTAGCAGGTGTACATCCGGTAATTCATGTTTCCATGTTTTGGAAGTACCATGAAAATGGTCACATATTTTAGATTTCAGCACAATTCAACTTGATGAGAATTTTGACCTATAAGGAAGAGTCAGTTGCAATTATATACTGGCAGGTTCGTAAGTTGAGATATAAGAGTTTGTCTTCTGTGAGAGTGCAATTGGGAGGTAAACCGACCGAGGAAGCTACGTGGGAGTCCGAGTACGATATGCAGAGTAGATACCCCCACCGTTTAACCAGTCCAACTACACTTTTATGTTTGTTCAAGGACGAACATTTCTTTTAGAGGTGGAGGATGTGACAATACGATAAGTCATTTTAAGTATTAGCTTTAATTTTTGTGTTCCAAGATCTTTCAAAGCTTTATTTGATGTTTATTGTATGCATGCGTGATCCGTGTCGTTTTCCAGAAAGCTTTTACGTAAAATTTTAAAAAAAAAGTATTTTTTGATGCACTGCAAATTGCATTTTTTGCCCGAAAGTTTGGTCAATTAGTTGCTTGGTAGGAATTCTATCCAAGAAGAGAAAGATGATATACGATTAATGAAAGTTTATTTGGGTCATATCTTGCTCTAGATTTTGCAGCATTTATTGTTATCTTGGATGAATGAATTGAATTCTTGCATTTTATTTCTTATGTCTATTTATCTACGTATGTATTGGTCAACCTTTTTTTTTAATATAGAATGATCAACTAACTGCTTGGTATGAAAATTATTCAAGAAGAGATTGATAAAATTTAATTAATGCAAGTTTATTTTGGTCGTATCTAGCTGTATTTGCAGCATTTACTAACTTACCTTGTGTGAAGGAACTGAATTATTGAATTTTATTCCTTATATCTATCTATACGTTAATATTGGTAAAAAAAATTCCGTATGAGATTCACTCAATCTTGAGCCATTTCTTTTACTACTTTTTAGAGCACCATCATTTTAATATAAAAAGCAGCCTGGTCATATTAAACAAAATATCTCCAATACAATAAACAACAATTTTCTGGTAGTTTTTCATTTTTAGATTGGTGAAATCATGGCAAAGTTCTTAGTAATTGCCTCTATTCTTGTCCTGTTGGCCTCCATAACTTGTATGGAGGTTGAAGCTGGAGCTAATTCCCCAAAGCCGCTTGTCGTCAGCCGTCTGCAGCATGGACGAGCATTAGATGTTATTATATTCCGTACAATTCTATTTCCTTTCTATTTTTATATAGCGTTCTTTCTTTTAAGTCATTTTTTTTAACAATAAATCTTTTTATGTTTAAAAAAAATTAACTTTATACTTTCTATTTTTTCTTAATAATATTTTTCTATAATCATAGAAATGTCACGACATGTTTTAAGATCAAAATTTCTAAAAAATGCTTTTGGTATGTATTTGCTACTTATTTGACATTGTCATTTTTGGTTTTAATATTTATTTTTTTGTTTTGTTTTGTATTTGCAGCATGCACGAGCAAATGCCAAAAAGCCTGCTGTGACTGTAACATACAGGTGATGCCCCCAATCTGCACCAAATGCTGCCTTGAAGACTAATGGATTCACAAGTTAAAAGGAGTTTTTTGAGAATTCTTTTGATAAACTCCTTATTATCTTATATAATAATGAGATATGTATAAAAGATCCGTCAAAGATCTTTGCTTCTTTAATAATATGACATATCTTCGGTATTACAAGCTTCAAATCTGATTAGCTTAATCAATTAGTCATTAACTCATTATGGTCCGTTTAGCATTATCGGCTATATTTTAAAAGTACAAGAATATAAAAGGTTAAAAATACAAAAGTGATAGTGTTAGGTCCTATTGATGAATATTCTATTGCTTCAAAAGAAAAGTAAACAGATTTTTATATAAAAAGATAGAAGGAATATAAAAAATAAGACAGAATTACAGTGTATGTCAGCTGGCCCAATTTCAAAATAAAAAATAGCTCATATTTCTATATTTTACCCGACATAGCCCACTTTATAGATAATATAGCTCATTTTATAGATAATGCATAAAAATGATTTCATAAGTTAACCTAGCATAGAGAATATAAAAAGACAGCCTCCTTTATCCATTTTTTCTTCTGAAGAAAAAAACATAGCCTCCTTAATTTATCCATTTTTTCTTCTTTCTTCAATTTTCAAAGTGAAGTCAATCGAGAGGTCACAAGAAAATTTAACGATGTCGCCGAAAAATAGATATGACAGTGGAAAATATTTCTTACTCATTTTTTCCTTCAATTTTTAAGGTAAAGAGGTCGATGACAAAGTTAGTGAAGTCATCGGAAAATAAATCTCCGGTGATCGACGATAATTTCAAACAATTTTCAAGTTATTGAGATGATGTTCTAGCTATTTATCTTATTTTATAAAACAATTTCATCTCCATCTTCTCTCCTCTTTCATTTCCAAATCTAACTTCCTCGGGAAAAATTCTCTTTTGATATTTTGGTACTGAAACAAAGGTGTAAAAAATATTGAGTGGTTCTTTCTTTAATTTTTGTCTCTTATTCTAAGTTATGAAATCTCCTTTTTTTTTGGTAATTTCTTCAATTTCTCCTTCTTCTTCTTCTTCTTCTTCTTCTTCTTCTCACTTTTAATGACTTCTAAATGGAGGAAGAATGATGTATATATTGTATATAGCTATATATACTTTTTATAATTATGTATTACCCTATATATTTGTTTGTATTCTCATAGTTATATAGAATTATACATGATTATACACAAGTATACAAGATTATACATAATTATAACCATATATATTTGTGTGTATTCTCATAGCTATAAATATTTATACATGATTATCCACAAGTATACAAGATTATACATAATTTTACAACATAGATAATTGTAAAAAAAATACCTTCATAGTGTGTTATTATATATTTATGTATAATTTAACGTATAACTATGTATAATAATGTATATAAGGTGTTTAATAATGTAAATTTTTATTTTTTTCAGTGAAATAAGAATTTCCCTTACAAAACTTTAAAGTTTGCCAAAAAAATATAAGAATAAAATTACACACTCTAAGGATGAATATACTTTTATTTTTTACTTCAACTTCTTGATATTGTGAAGTTTAAAAAATATTATACAGAGGGAAGTAAGAAATAAATAAGAATAAAAATGGAAAAGGGGAAAAGAAAAAAATAAAAGAAAAAAGCAAAATCTGATTTAGCCATGATTTTGGGTGTAGTTGACGAAGTTGTGGGTTAGGCGGCTGAAATATTTTTATGGGCTACTGGATGAAAACCATATTGTGGGCTAGGCGGATGAAAAATGATTTTTCCAAGTGTACATATGTGAAATTATCCCTATAAATAATACAGTATGGCGCAATGAGTTTAGAAAATGCAGTTCTTATTAAAATTTTAGGTTATAAAGTGGTCATGCTGGACATGTACTCTCTCCATTCCCTTTTACTTGTCACATTTTGGTCTTTTATATCATTTTAAAAATAATAAATAAAGTGGATAATTTACTATGGTACCCATATTAATTGATGTATGTTTTTAATGATCTTGAAAAAATAATTTGAAATGACAAATTAATATTGTGGGTCTAACAGGAAAAAGAATTATCTTTTTCTTAATATGCTAAAAGTAACAAGTAAAAGTAAAGATCTATTTTTAGAAGTAAACGTGAACGAAGGGAATATAGGACTCTATATTGGTTTTACATTATTAGTCAAGAAACCAGTTCCAATGTTGTTTTTATTTTTTTGAATTATCTTAGCAAAGTAAAAAAATAAACAAGGAGATTGCTGGTGTTTGCATTGCGCAACTTATTGAAATGTCACAAATGTCTTCCAATCAGCTCCTACGAGCTTAAATTTTATCTATTAATGGATCTAAGTTATATAGGCTTACAATATACACAATTTTTGTAACATCATTTTAATTTAACTGGATAGATTACGTTGTTGTTCTATTTTATAGGTTATTGTATCTGATTTGTTATAATAGATTAATTGTTTTAATCAAATTAATCTAATATTTACTCTATCCTATTTTATCTGATGTATTTCTCTCTCTAAATATTCTTACCTTTCTCTAATAAATCATATTTTATCTTTTAAAATGACCCCGTAAGGCCTTATATCAAAATAGGTTCATAAAACATTTTCCAAAAATAAACCCCGAAATCAATTATATGGTACAATTATGTGGTAGAAGAATCATTTTGTGGGCAGCGGAATTGATTTTGTGGTAGCAGAATTTTTCTGCGACCGTTTTGCTATAACATAATCAATTTTGCAATAGTAGAACCATTCCGCGGCCTGCAGAATGGTGTTTCAAAATTGCCAACTCTCTGCTTTACTCCGTGACTGATATGCGGTCGCGAAGTGATTCTACGATTGCAAAATGGACCGCAGAAGAGTCATTTTTTCAACAATTTATTTCTAACTCTCCAATGCATTACATAACTAAAAAAAGTTCGCACCATGTCTCGTTTTCTACAATTTTCAAACATATGAGCCTACTCGGCACCACTAAATCTTAAACTCCTTAGCGAGATTTTTCGGGACCTTATAGAAACAACCCAGAAATTCAATAAGGATGGAGCTCAGCAATCAAAACTCAACAACAACAACAACAACAACAATCAGTAGTTAATCACTCACAAATCGAGCAGAAAACTCAAAATAAAGTTTTGATCTTTTTATCTCTCCAGTATCTAAAACCTTTTTATAAAATTTTATTTATTGTCTCAGCTTCTTAGAAGAATTGATAATTTTAGAGGAAAAATTGATGTGTAGTTGCTCTGACTCAATAAAAATAAGAGAAAGAGTTATTTTATAAGGGAACTTAGAATTTTCTTGTTTTTCCATTTTCCAAACAGACCTCCACTCGGAATACATTTCTAGAATTCTAAATACCCTAAGCTAATAAGTTGTTAGCTCCTACAAACCCCTTGTCACGACCCGGATTTCCCACCATCGGGAGTCATGATGGCGCCTACTATCGAAGCTAGGCCAGCCGAATCTTAACAACAGAATATACTAGAATAATTAAGAATTTTGGAAAAACTTTAAAATTCAATAAAGAAGAAATAAAAATACGGAAAACACTGAACATAACACTATCCCAAAATCTGGTGTCGCTAGCTCACAGACTACTATAGAGTACTACAATCAAGTCTTAATGAAAGAAACTACATAAGTCTGTTTTGGTACAGTGAAAACAAACTGAAATAAGGGATAGAGACTTCGACCCGTGAACGCCGGCTAGGCTACCTCGAGAGTCCCTGGGCTGAAGACAACTCCCAGAAATATCCTACTGGTGCTGCAGTCCGAAAGCTGCTCCAACACTGTGATCTGCGCAAAAAGCACATAAGTGTAGCATCAGCACAACCGACCCCATGTGCTGGTAAGTGTTTGGCCTAACCCTGGCGAAGTAGTGACGAGGCTAGACATGACCTACTAAAATCAACCTGTGTAGATATATGTATACAAATACAACGACAACAGAAAGAGCAACAGGAATGTATATAAAGATATACAACCGAAAATGAAACATGCTCGGAAAGTACTGAACAATGAGCGTAGATCATCAGTGACAACATTAATCCAAATTCACATTATTACTTTCATAAGTGGTCGGCGCGCCACACGATCCCATAGTATATATCATAACTGGACGGCGCCACACGATCCCATTTCATATAATATAAGTGGACGTCGTGCCACACGATCCTATTTCATATAATATAAGTGGACGGCATGCCACACAATCCCATTTCATATAATATAAGTGGACGGCGTGCCACAAGATCCCATTTCATATTGGCGATTTGATCGCTCGAATAAGTTCGTAGGATGTTTTTGAGTTAGTGCGTGTGATTGGTTAGGAGTCCCGAGGGCTCGCGAGTGAATTGGAGGTGGTTCGGGGTGTTTTTACGTTTGGAAATAGGATCAGATTTTCTTTTGGAGACCTTTGTTCTTTGCGGACGCGACCCTAGGATTGTGTTTGCAGTGCCTTGTTATCCCCTCCATCGCTTTTACGTGTTCCCTACCGTGATCGCGTAAGCTAAATTCAAACCCTAGTATTTCCCTTTATCGCGTTCACATTCTGGCCATCGCGATCACGATGGTCTATTCTGTTCTCTATCACGTTCGCGTCCCTATGCACGCGTTCGCGTAGGCCAATCTTGGACCCCCCACTTTATACGCGTTCGCGTTCCTGTTCCACGCATTCGCGATTCATTGCCTAGTTACCCTTTGCGAACGCGGCCCCTTTCCTGCGAACGCGAAGGGCAATTTTGCCCAGCAAATTGTTAAGTTAAAAACAGAGCTAGTGACGGGATTTTCATAAATAAACACGAAACATTTTCTTCTCCAAGCACTTAATTAGGCGTTCATTGAAGCTCTCATTTGTCAAAACTTCTTGGGTAAGCATTGTTCAACTTGTTTCCTTCAATTTTCTTCATTAATTAGCAAATTCCTAGCCTTTAATCATGAAGTTCAAGGTAGAAATTATGGGTTTTGGGTAGAGTTAGGGTTTTGAGAATTTTTGGATAATTCAATCCCAATTGGGGTCGAATCTTAAAACAAATTATATCTTTGGACTCGTGGGGTTATGGGTGATTGAGTTTTGGTCAGAGCCTCGAGTTTGGACCATGTGGGCCCGTGTCTAATTTTGGGATTTTTGGAACAATGCTAGGAAATTCATATATAGACTGTGGGATGTTAACATTGAGTCTTTATTGATATTATTAAATTGATTATGCCTAGATATCATTGTATTGTAGGTGGAATCGCAATGTGAAGCAATAGTTGAGGATTAAGTAGATTTCAAGGCTTTGAGGTAAGTGTTTGGTTTAACCCTAGCTTGAGAGAGTAGGAGTTGAGTCTTGTTTCTAGTTGCTATGTGATCGAGTACGATGTATAGGCATGTCACGACCCTAGTTCACCAATCGTGAACATGTCGTGATGGCACCCAGTCCCCACGACTAGGTAAGCCTAACACATTGCGGAATACACAAGCTATGAAAACTTAAATAAGAGACAGCGGAAAAATAGCATAACAAGATATGTAATCCGTGCCGCTTGGCACATACATTCGTCAACACACTGAATAAAACGCTACCAAGATCCGGAATCCCACGGGTAACACAGACTAAAAGAGAATATACAACTGTGGCTCTATGTGTAAAGAGTATCTAACAACGAAATGAAGAAAAATGTCAACTAATACTATGAGAATAGAAGTAAAGCCTCCGGATCCGCGGACGTAGCAGATCATACCTCGAGGTCTCCCAAAAAGCTGCGGAATCACCTAGTACGAGCTTGTCCTGATGTACCTGGATCTGCACAACAAAAGTGTGCAGAAGAGTAGCATGAGTACACCACGGCGGTACTCGGTAAGTGCCAAGCCTAACCTCGATGGAGTAGAGACGAGAAAGGTCAGGGCCCTACTGAGAAAACAATAATATAATGATGATAATAATAATAAGCAGTTTAAATGACAACAATTCCGAAATAACAACAATAAAATGATTACTGCAACCGTCTACAATTAAGCTAACAACAAGTAACCAACGCAATAAAACAAGTCCAGGACCTGTGGGAATTGAACCCACAGTCCCATTAACAGCACCCCTGGGTCTCCGGGAATCGAACCCGCAGACCATGTCTCAATAATATCTCAATAACTCAGTATCTCCGGGAATCGAACCCGCGGTCCCTACCAATAACTCAGGATCTCGGGAATCGAACCCGTAGTCCCAGCCAATAACTCAAGATCTCGGGAATCGAAACCGTAGTCCCTACAAATAACTCAAGATCTCGGGAATCGAACCCGTAGTCCCTACCAATAACTCAGGATCTCGGGAATTGAACCCGTAGTCCCTACAAATAACTCAGGATCTCGAGAATCGAACCCGTAGTCCCTACCAATAACTCAGGATCTCGGGAATCGAACCCGTAGTCCCTACCAATAACTCAGGATCTCGGGAATCGAACCCATAGTCCCTACCAATAACTCAGGATCTCGGGAATCGAACCCGTAGTCCCTACCAATAACTCAGGATCTCGGGAATCGAACCCGTAGTCCCTACCAATAACTTATCAATAAACTTCGGGTCTCCGGGAATCGAACCCGCAGCCCTTGGATCTCCGGGAATTGAACCCGCAGTCCACAAACACAGCAAGTAAAGGAATACATAGAGAGAAATATAATATGCTTAACTATAACTTCACCGAGGACTAGTGCCAACAATTATCAAGAAGTTCAAGTAGGACAATTAGGCAATTTGACAGATAAATCCTACCTAATCATGCTTCCCTAACGAATACCAGGTAAATGTCACAATTTAATAAATTAAGAATAGGAATATCACGAAATGAACAATTCAAGTAAAGTGAGTTACAACAACCAGCGCATGTACACGCCCGTCACCTCGCGTACAAGGCATTTAAACTATCACATAATATCCTAGGGGTAAAGGTTCCCCACACGAGGTTAGACAAGCCACTTACCTCAATTCCGGTACAAAACCGCTAAGAAATAACCCTCTTGCCAAGAATGTCGGCCTCCATAGGTGTAGTATCTGATAAGGATCAATAGAATCACATCAAAATAGGCCAATTGGGCATTACCCAATCAAAATAACTCAAAATACACCAAAACCCACAAGTTGCCAAAACTCGACTTTCGGTACGCTTATCGAAAAATCACGAAAATTATATATTCGGGTTCCTTATCTCAATACGAGTCTGTGCATATAAAATTTATCAAAATCGGACTTCGTTTGCCCATTCAAATCAAAGATTTTCTAACATTTAGGCCTATGGCTCAAACCCACCTTTAATCCCCCATTTTCAGTGAAATAATCGCGGATTTCATGATAAACTAACGAATTAAGGTTAAGAAACTTACCCCTGATGATTTCCGGTGATATCCCAGCGTTTCCCCTTCAATTCCCTCTCTTGGAGCTCAAAAATGGCGTTTTTGTGTATGGGGGTCGCGGCTGTTATGTTCTGAACTTAAACTCACTGCCAGACCCCAGTACCCTACGCGTTCGCATTACTGTTCACGCGTTCGCGATGAGCAGCCCAAATTCCTTCTACGCGAACGCGAATTGCTCCACGCGTTCGCGAAGCACAATCCAGCATTTGTCCAAAAATTCTTCTACGCGGACGCGTGACTCTCGACACGATCGCGATGCTCCGCTTCATTCCTCTACGCGAACGCGTTGCAAGGGACGCGAACGCGATGGTCCCTTTCATTCTCCTATGCGAACGCGTAGCCTTGGTCGCGAACGCGATGACCAAAACCCTCTTGCCTACGCGAACGCGGCACTTGCCTCGCGAACGCGTAGGCCAAAATCCTGCTGCACTGAAGCTGCAATTTTCTGCAGATTTTCCAAGTTCCAAATGCCCGTTTGATGGTCCGAATTCATCCCGAGGCCCCCGGGACCCCAACGAAAACCACCAACATACTCCAAAACATGATACAAACTTGTTCCAATCATAAAAATACCATCCTAAACATCGAATTCACCAATTACACACGGATTCAAGCCTAAGTTTCTTCAAAACTTTCGAAACTAACATTCAATCAAAAACCCGACCAAACGACGTCCGAATGACCTAAAAATTTGCGGACATATCCAAAATCACATAACGAAGCTACAGAAATTGTCGGAATTCCATTCCAACCCCCGGATCAAAATCTCACCTATCGTTCGGATTCGCCAAAATTTCAAACTTCGGCATTTCAAGCCTAATTGAGCCTACGGACCTCCAAAACACATTCCGAACGCGCTCCCAACCCCGAAATCACCTAACGGAGCTAATGGAATCATCGGATTTCCGTTCCGAGGTCGTCTTGACACTTTTCCGGTTACGGACCATTTTCTAACTTTAAAGCTTTCATTTAGTGACTAAGTGTCCCAAAATACTCCAAATTTCATAACCGACTCTCCCGGCAAACCACAATAGCAGAAATGAACTTAGGGAAAACAGTTAAATTGGGGATTGGGGCGTAATTTTCCAAAACGAGCGGCCGGGTCGTTACATCTTCCCACACTTAAAAGATTCGTTCGTCCTCGAACGAGCATAGAAAACATACCTGGAGTGGTGAAAAGATGAGGGTACTGGTTGCGCATATCCTGCTGGGTCTCCCAAGACGCCTCCTCGACCGGCTGACCCCGCCACTGAACCTTTACTGAAGCGATGTTCTTTGACCTTAGCTTCCTGACTTGCCTGTCTAGAATGGCTACCGGCTCCTCAACATAAGACAGATCCTCGTCTAGCTGAACATAAGTGAAATCCCACATATGTGACGGGTCACCATGGTACCTCCGGAGCATAGAGACATGAAATACGGAATGGACTCCGGCTAGGCTGGGAGGTAAGGCCAACTCATAAGCAACCTCCCCAACATGCCTCAAAATCTCAAAAGGGCCAATAAATCTAGGACTCAGCTGGGCACATTAGCCTGATATAATCTGAAGATATTCCCTCTTGTTCAAACAATTAAGTCTTAGAGCCTAATTCCAACATCCGAAAATTCTGTGTCAGGCTTGTTTTCATCAAGAGATCACTCAATATTCCTCAAATGCCATCCCCAAACATGACTGCATAACCTTGCTGGATTCTTACCTTACAACACAAAATCCACAGGACCACGATAATATTTTATGATCAAATTAGCCAAAAATTCAACGAATCGGATGCTCCCATTGCACCTCACGATCTACATAGGTCTCGTTCCAACTTTTACAATACTGACACGATGGAAGACATGTTCCGATATTCATAATCAACTACTGAACCAACAATTCATTGGGTCCATACTCCCGACAAGATCCATTACCTTGTCCAAACCCAGAGAATGATCTTTTTCTCTATAATATACTTCATATAATCAGTTTGCACTGATCCCGAATCCCATAACCTCATCTCACCCAGTACGAACTGCTCAGGCGATAAGCCACATCAGACATAATCAAAAGTCCCACAAGATGACACAATGTGCTAGTAGGCTATTAATTCGTACGTGGTACAAAAGGAAGGCGAACACTAGAGAGAACTATTCAACTCTCACACTATCATGGACCTCCTTAGAAAAATAGGAAAAAGAACACATAAAAGTAATTATAGACACTGAAATAGACATCACATTGTTGCGGCGTGCAACCCGATCCCAACAATATGACCATGGTGGCGTGCCACCCGATCCCATCAATATAACCATGGCGGCGTGCCACCCGATCCCAACAATATAACCATGGCGGCGTGCCACCCGATCCCATTAATATAACCATGGCGGCGTGCCACCCGATCCCAACAATATAACCATGGCGGCGTGCCACCCGATCCCAACAATATAACCATGGCGGCGTGCCACCCGATCCCAACAATATAATACTCACACAAGGAGTCATATGTCGAGCTGAATAGCTCGTCACATCAAAATACTGAATATCGATCATAAGCACACTAAGGTGCATGATATCAGACACAATGAAACATATAGCGCTATAGGCTACAAACTCAAGCACAACTGAGGTGCGATATAAGATCTGAGTCTCAAGAGCCATCATGCTCATATAACATCACCGCTGAGCGGAACCCCAACACATAAGGAACTTACCAAGCCATCTCACACTCATACGGTGCAATATATTTTTACATGAATTAACTAACCGCGAAAATAAGACTGTGACTATCCCTCCATAAAGGGCGCATTGCTGGAAGAAACATAACCGGCCTAATGCAAGGCTCACTTTCACATTTAAATCTATCCACCGACCTTAAGTCTATCCTGGTCGTGCCAAGCTAAGTCAATAGTATTTCACAGGTCTATAACCCAATAAGCAGAGTGCCCTCCAGGCATAAGTTCTCAAATGGATGATATCACCAAAATCTTCATTCTTGGTTTAAATTTCTAAACAATCAAGTGACTACAAGTCACACCTATATAATCTTCTTGTGGGCCAAGCTCCCACCATCTTCCGAATAATTAAACGGGCCTGCACATTCAACCCATCGGCCGCACTAGCACTGAAAAGCGATCAGGAGTCCCTAACCGGGATGCAAAGCCTTTCTCACAGAACACCGATCTCACATGATACTGATGTTAATACCCATCTTACTCAAAACACTGAAACTCCTTTCCCGCTCATCCGAGCTCTTTATATCACATTCATTGACCAAACTGTGACCTTGGTCCTTACTTCAAATTTCATACTACTCACTGCACATTACGTGCCGATATACCATAGACACAATTTCCATCATAGCTCTAGAACTGACGATAGGCTAATACTTCATCACATAATACTTCCCATTTAACTCACTTCGGGAGAACTATAGCAACACACAGGCGAGTTCTCATTACCGTTGTATATGCCAATCTCTAAGTAGTGGTCCAAGTCACCATAACCCTTTCCAAGATCTGCCTACTCATAACAGGCCCTAACAGAAGAATACTTCAGAATACCATCAAACACTGCGGCCGACAAGCCTCAAATGCACCGCCACAAATCACATGCATAATTAGATCACATTACATGAACCGATCATTGGCACCAATATGCCAACTCAACTTTGGCTAATCAATCTACTTTCTTCCAGTTTATCCTGGATTGCCCTATAATGTAAATATCTCCCTTCAATACCTAACTTATTTCAACCACACTCACCCCGAATGACCTGAAATCACGAGGCCATGCTATCTCAAGAACGACGACCATTTCACGCCTCTCAAATGCTATACCATAAGTCAAAACATCATAGATTGTTTTTGTACTTTCTTCCTAAGTTGCTTTAAAGGCTTGATCCTCAACTGTACTTATATGATTCAAAATTATCATGCACCACACTTTACCTCTTGAATTCACTAGTACCACTATTGAGAATCATCCAGCCCTGACATGTCCCAATATGCAACCAACTCTACTCAATTTTATAACATATAAATACCCTCTGAATAAAGCACCCAACAGGATCACTTCCCGCGAAGCCTGCACCTATACGAGGCATAAATCATAAATTTTCCCTCAAGTTTGAACCTGAGCCGGTAAGGCTAACCATAACATGCATTCAACAATTCATATACTCAAATTACCACTCGTGGTCTTTTTCCGTAGCTGCAATAACCCATTAATACGCTAATATCTAGAATTCACACAGGTAATTAATCATGCAACCCAATATTAAGCGGTGGGACTCTCCCACTTAGGCCAAAGCCACTATTACATGACTCTCGAACACATTAGAACCATTCTCTCGAGTCATTTACCATTATTCAACTGCAACTCACTTGACCCAACGAATATAACCACATGTGCTCTATTAGCACTCTAACATCATAGGGTATGACCTCATCCCAATACAACCAAACATCTTCTCGCTCCATGCACCGAGCATTCTCTACCAACAACATCTTAAAACATACTATGATTCACACATGCCTACGAAGCACCATGTAGCCTTTGTCAAATATTTCCCTGCTGATAATAAAATGCAGAGTTTATTAGGGACACAAGAACATCTAAAGTCCCAACATTATACCATACGAGCCTCAACTCTTGCCCATCCGCAAGTTTTCAAGAACTTTTGAATAGCACCTAATACATCGCAGGCCAAATATGATACAACACATGACCCATAATTACATCGTTGATAGTGAAATCCTTTCACTTGACACGAAGCCTTAAGATACATCTTGTTAATCCATGACAATGGCCTTTATCATTTGTACATCTTCATCATAGGACAGTCCAAGACATTCGTTTGGTACATGTCCTTCTTAAGACAGTTAAACTCATTTCCCACCAGTATCTCTGCTGTCTGAATCCTTCGCTAAATGGATATCTCATGTGAACCATATAGTCTTTATTACCACCAACTATCTTTAGATCTACATCCACCTTGTGATTTTTACCATTGTTGTGACGATTAGGCAGTTAAGTAAACCTTCTCAAGACCGTACTTATCAATCGAATGTCAGAACCTAGTGCACCCCCATGTGCACAATTGAAGATCTCTCTATTCTCTTGCATTATCGATATGGATGACACGCGGTAACAATGGTTGAGTAAATTATTGACTCCCTTGAGATCTCTCTGCAGCGTCACGAACCATCGGCGCATACTTGATACCGAGCGCGAAATTTCAATACACGAGTGGATGCAAAAGAACATATGACATAGGCTCCAACTGAATAAATGGCGCACGATAAGGAATTCAAAAGAAATGAAGAGTTTCCTAAACAGTTACATAGCCCCTCGTAGATAAATACGTACGTCTCCGTATCGATCAGCGAGACTCTATATATATAACTGGCATGTGTCCCATGAATCATATGAACCTAGAGCTTTGATACCAACTTGTCACGACCTTAGTTCACCAATCGTGAACATGTCGTGATGGCACCCAGTCCCCACGACTAGGTAAGCCTAACACATTGCGGAATATACAAGCTATGAAAACTTAAATAAGAGACAACGGAAAAATAGCATAACAAGATATGTAATCCGTGCCGCTTGGCACATACATTCATCAACACACTGAATAAAACGCTACTAAGATCCGGAATCCCACGGGTAACACAGACTAAAAGAGAATATACAACTGTGGCTCTATGTGTAAAGAGTATCTAACAACGAGATGAAGGAAAAATGTCAACTAATATTATCAGAATAGAAGGAAAGCCTCCGGATCCGCGGACGTAGCAGATCATACCTCGAGGTCTCCCAAAAAGTTGCGGAATCACCTAGTACGAGCCTGTCCTGATGTACCTGGATCTGCACAACAAAAGTGTGCAGAAGAGTAGCATGAGTACACCACGGCGGTACTCGGTAAGTGCCAAGCCTAACCTCGATGGAGTAGAGACGAGAAAGGTCAGGGCCCTACTGAGAAAACAATAATATAATGATGATAATAATAATAAGCAGTTTAAATGACAACAATTCCGAAATAACAACAATAAAATGATTACTGCAATCGTCTACAATTAAGCTAACAACAAGTAACCAACTCAATAAAACAAGTCCAGGACCTGTGGGAATTGAACCCACAGTCCCATTCTCAGTACCTCTGGGTCTCCGGGAATCGAACCCGCAGCCAATGTCTCAATAATATCTCAATAACTCAGGATCTCCGGGAATCGAACCCGCAGTCCCTACCAATAAGTCAGGATCTCGGTAATCGAACCCGTAGTCCCTACCAATAACTCAGGATCTCGGGAATCGAACCCGTAGTCCCTACAAATAACTCAGGATCTCGGGAATCAAACCCATAGTCCCTACCAATAACTCAGGATCTCGGGAATCGAACCCGTAGTCCCTACCAATAACTCAGGATCTCGGGAATCGAACCCGTAGTCCCTACCAATAACTCGGGATCTCGGGAATCAAACCCGTAGTCCCTACCAATAACTCAGGATCTCGGGAATCGAACCCGTAGTCCCTACCAATATCTCAGGATCTCGGGAATCAAACCCGTAGTCCCTACAAATAACTCAGGATCTCAGGAATCGAACCCGTAGTCCCTACCAATAACTTATCAATAAACTTTGGGTCTTCGGGAATCGAACCCGCAGCCCTTGGATCTCCGGGAATTGAACCCGCAGTCCACAAACACAGCAAGTAAAGGAATACACAAAGAGAAATATAATATGCTTAACTATAACTTCACCGAGGACTAGTGCCAACAATTATCAAGAAGTTCAAGTAGGATAATTAGGCAATTAGACAGATAAATCCTACCTAATCATGCTTCCCTAACGAATACCAAGTAAATGTCACAATTTAATAAATTAAGAATAGGAATATCACGAATTGAACAATTCAAGTAAAGTGAGTTACAACAACCAGCGCATGTACACGCCCGTCACCTCGCGTACAAGGCATTTAAACTATCACATAATATCCTAGGGGTAAAGGTTCCCCCACACGAGGTTAGACAAGCCATTTACCTCAATTCCGATGCAAACCCGCTAAGAAATAACCCTCTTGCCGCGAATGTCGGCCTCCACAGGTGTAGTATCTGATAAGGATCAATAGAATCACATAAAAATAGGCAAATTGGGCATTACCCAATCAAAATAACTCAAAATACACCAAAACCCACAAGTTGCCAAAACCCGACTTTCGGTACGCTTATCGACAAATCACTCAAATTATATATTTGGGTTCCTTATCTCAATACGAGTCCGTGCATATAAAATTTATCAAAATCGGACTCCGTTTGCCCATTCAAATCAAAGATTTTCTAACATTTAGGCCTAGGGCTCAAACCCACCTTTAATCCCCCATTTTCAGTGAAATAATCGCGGATTTCATGATAAACTAACGAATTGAGGTCAAGAAACTTACCCCCGATGATTTCCCGGTGATATCCCAACGTTTCCCCTTCAATTCCCTCTCTTGGAGCTCAAAAATGGCGTTTTTGTGTATGGGGGTCGCAGCTGTTATGTTCTGAACTTAAACTCACTGCCAGACCCCAGTACCCTACGCGTTCGCGTTACCGTTCACGCGTTCGCGATGAGCAGCCCAAATTCCTTCTACGCGAACGCGAATTGCTCCACGCGTTCGCGAAGCACAATCCGGCATTTGTCCAAAAATTCTTCTACGCGGACGCGTGACTCTGGACGCGATCGCGATGCTCCGCTTCATTCCTCTACGCGAACGCGTTGCAAGGGACGCGAACGCGATGGTCCCTTTCCTTCTCCTATGCGAACGCGTAGCCTTGGTCGTGAACGCGATGACCAAAACCCTCTTGCCTACATGAACGCGGCACTTGTCTCGCGAACGCGTAGGCCAAAATCCTGCTGCACTGAAGCTGCAATTTTCTGCAGATTTTCCAAGTTCCAAATGCCCGTTCGATGGTCCGAATTCATCCCGAGGCCCCCGGGAACCCAACGAAAACCACCAACATACTCCAAAACATGATACGAACTTGTTCCAATCATAAAAATACCATCCTAAACATCGAATTCACCAATTACACACGGATTCAAGCCTAAGTTTCTTCAAAACTTTCGAAACTAACATTCAATCAAAAACCCAACCAAACGACGTCTGAATGACCTGAAAATTTGCGGACATATCCAAAATCACATAACGAAGCTACAGAAATTATCGGAATTCCATTCCAACCCCCGGATCAAAATCTCACCTATCGTTTGGATTCGCCAAAATTTCAAACTTCGGCATTTCAAGCCTAATTGAGCTACGGACCTCCAAAACACATTCCGAACGCGCTCCCAACCCCGAAATCATCTAACGGAGCTAATGGAATCATCGGATTTTCGTTCCGAGGTCGTCTTGACACTTTTCCAGTTACGGACCATTTTCTAACTTTAAAGCTCTCATTTAGGGACTAAGTGTCCCAAAATACTCCATATTTCATAACCGACTCTCCCGGCAAACCACAATAGCAGAAATGACCGTGAGTCCTTATAATGTATACATTGGTGTTACAAGGTATGGTGACGAGTATATATACATTGGTGTCTAGCATGACTGTGAGTCCTTATAATGTGATTATCATGACTTGGCTATGAACTCCGTGTTTGTTAGAGGATTTCTTAATGTTGTGAATAACATATGAACGATAAAATGATTACTTGATTCTTGGGAGCAATGGCTCAAATTGTGATACGAATATTGAAGATATATGAGATAACTTGATTATTTGGAGCGTTGGCTCAAAACAGAAAAGCGAACTATGAGATAGTAAGAAAGAGTTGTCAATTATTCCCTTGCCAGGACGTTTGGTTGAATTTGTTGAGTTTTCTCCCTTGCCAGGATATTTGTCAAATACTTGTTTGTTGTCAGGTCCCTTAATTGTGACTGTTGTTTGGGAAATTACTCTGTTAAATGATATTGAGGAGCGGGTTGCGTGCCACAACAAATGATACTAAGGATCGAGTTACGCATCGCAACAATGATAAATGATAAATGATATGAGTCGGGTTGCACGTCGCAATAGTGGTATTGTGGAGCGGGTTACACGCTGCAACAATAGTAATTATAGAGCAGGTTGCACGCCGCAACAGTTGTTTGTGAACACGTGATTTTTGCCCTACATGAGAATTACTCCCAAAATTTCAAAGTAAAAGAGTTTTGTGTTTGTTCGCAATATTTGGGGAATATATGTTCTTTTTCTTATTGTTTGCGTTTGTGCGTGCATGTTTATTTGTTAAAATAAGAAAAATACCAAAAATATCGCATTTTTGCATGCATAGGATTTAATTCTACCACTAGGAGTAATTAAGTTTTTTTTTCGCATTTTTCTTTTAGTGTTTAATATCAAAATTGTGATTCATTTAGTCGGTATTTAAATTGTGTGTAATGATTTGTTATATATATATATATATATATATATATATATATATATATATATATATATATATATATATATATATATATATATATATATATATATATATATATATATATATATATATATATATATATATATATATATATTACTTAAGATTTTTATGTAATTTAACTTAGAATTTTTAGGTTTGAATTAGGAATTAAAAGAAAAAAAGAGAGAGGACAAATACACAACAAAACCTGTCCAAGGCCAAACAAACTCAGCCCAAACGTTAGCCCAAATCCTACCCCTTACCCGGCCCAAATCAACCCCATACCCGAACCGCCCCATCACCCTCATTGTTTGATCTGAGCCGTTGGATTGTTATTATCCAACGGCCAGGATTAAAAACTCAATTTTAATATACCAAATTAACCCAAACCCCTCCCAAACCCTAAATTACATTCACTCTTTATACTTCTTCAAACCCAGCCGCCTCCCGCCGTCACTACCACCGCACGCCGCCGGCCGGAAATCGCCTCCGCCGGCGGCAGTCGTCCAAACCCCTCCATTTTTACACCAAATCTTCATCTCAACCTCCCCATTCCAACCCCGTGCCTAGTTAACCTCGAATCAAAACGGAAATTCTCGAATCTTCAATCGAAGATTCGAGTATAACACTCAACCAAAGCCAAACCGTCCCAAATCGATACCATGCCTTCACCTCATCTCCCTAATCACCAAACCACCTTTGGTTTTGTTCAAATATAACCGGAAACCATCGAACCCCAAAACACATGACCAAGAACCCTAAAAACCGAAAAGAGATGTAATGTGTCGGATTTCATTAAATTGGGGTCTAATAGACCTTAATTGGATTGTTTTTACTTAAAAAACATTTCAATTAAAGTCTTTTCAACCCCGAATGCGAAGACCCAAGTCGGCCGAACACTTTCTTCTTCAAAGGTATTTGTTTTCTTCTCCGTTTTGTTTAATTATACTCGGCCCTAAAGTAGTTCTCGATTGTTGTTGATATCGTCGAGATTCGGATGCCATTTTCATTTCTCTCCTCATCTCTTTGGGACCTTTTATTTGGTCGATCTGTTAGCTGTTATTCTCTGTTGATAACATGTAGTTGTTAGTCGAATTCAATTCGTTGTTAATATCGTCAAGTTGTTAGATGTTGGAATTATAAAATGCTGCCCGAAATTTGTGTAGTCACTGTTTTGACGGATTTGGTTGTCGATTACACATATCGTAATCGGCTAATCGAATGTTGTCAAACACGTGTTCGGGTCAATTAGCGTCGTCGAATATTTGTTTGTCATTTTTGCCGAGATTTTCAGAATCATCGTTGGGCTAATTGATTTGTTATCAGTGTTATGTATTTTGGTCGTTTAATTGCATAAGTTGATTAGTTTGAAATACCATACAGTGATTAGCACATTTTGATTTGAGTAGGGATGTTTAATTGATCCGAAGCATCACCAAATGAGGCTCTTGAATTGTTGTGACTTTAAGTTAAGAATTTGCTGTTAGCATTAGTATAAGGTGATTAATCAGACATAAGATAGTTTAAATACCCTACACAGCCCAGTGGAACCTGTTGTTACAGCAGGACATTCCACCAGGCCCTCACTCAACATTTAAACTAATTAAGCCCACACTTGACAAAACTTAGTGGCTGAAAACACAGGGGTTTAGTGGGATGGCAGAGAGGGATGGGCAAGGGTTGAGTGGCTTTTTGCTGGGCTGTTTTGGTTATATATAGAGCAGGGGTTGATTTGAGAGGGATCTGAATTTTCTTCTGTTTCTTTTGATAACTCACAAGTCTGTCTTTGAAATTTTTCGTTGGATTCCATCTGGTATTCAAAGAAACATACAGACAGAGGCAGAAATACATACACACATCAACACTGTGTTACTGTTCCATTGGTGTTTGGCTACTGTTTTTGCTGTTATTCAGTTGGTAAAGAGACTACTTGCTTGTTGCTGTTGTTTGTTGAGACTGGTGGTGTTTGGTTTGTCGCTGTGGCTTCTGTTTGTGTTGGTGTTTGTTTTTTTGTTGCTATCTAGGAGTTGAAGTTTCAGTTAACTCTAGAACTGAAGGATAGCTGGCACTTCTCTGTTCTTTTTGTGTTATATACACGGGTTCAATCAATAGGCAGAACTTTGGGTGTTTGGTTCGTTGTTTGAAGTCACTTGGGAATTCTCTGTTGATTATCTTTGGAGTATTCGGACTCTTTGTCATTGGTTTCTCTTCTTGAAATCTGATTGCTGGGATTATTTGGTTGCTGTTTGGTTACTGCCAATACTGTTGATTGCCACTTTGTTCACTGCTCACTCATCTTCCTTCTTCCGTATTCCAGGTACACACCTCTGTTATTGTAGTTCCTTGGTTCGAAAAGAATGAAGCCTGAAGCTTATGTTTAAAGTCTGTCGAATCATGTAGTCGTCCAAAGTTCTTATGTTTGTTACGTTCTGTTATTCTCTAATTAAGTTTGTATTGCTAGTTTTGGTTATGAAAAAATGTAGCTAGATCAAAGATACACTGTCATTAGATATGTACGTAAACCTGAATTATTCTGCTGTATCTCTGTTCAATCTTCTCTACTCATGTGTGTAATCTCCAAATCTGTTAATGTTAGATCTTATGTTAAAAGCAAGATTAGCTATCTGTTTAAGCAGAAAAGTCTAAGGTGATTTGAACACCCGTGAGGAGTGATATCTTGAACTTGCGAAAATATATGACAGTGGCTCTTTGAGGATTATATGAATTCAAAGTAGGTTCTTTCCATATAGTTGTCCACCATAGACTCAAACCTGCTCACTTAATTAACTAACCGTGTGTTGGCTCGAATTGGTTATAATTGAGTAGGATTTTGTCACATTGTAGGAACTAGTGAATTATTACTCAACTGAATGACGTAATTAGATTAAAGGAATCGGGGGTGCATTTCATGTGACTCGACCCCAATTTTGAACAAGATTAAAAAAGCGTGTCAGGAACCACAGGCGCATTCCATGTGATGTGGCTCGTAACGAGATTTAAATAATTTGGCATCAACTCCTGAATAAATACAGCGGGACGTAGCTCGCTTTAGATTTGAATTAGAGGTGCGCCTCGCCCAATAGTGATACAAATCGCAAGGCCCCATAAATGTACATATAAAATACTTAGATTTCGAGATGTGTCGTTTCTTAGCGAATATCACATCCTTCTCAGAAGAGTAAATAAGTAATCGCTCCAGGCATGTATTTTAATTCTACCTTCTTAAATACGGGTGTGCATTTCATGCGACCCAAATCCAAATCCCAAAATGTTGAATAAGAATGTGTCGAGGATCCGGGTGCATTTCATGTGACGTGATTCGAAAACGTATTTTTAAGCAACTTTCTCTTTCGTAAATCATAATAAATAATAAAAGCGGTAAAAGGATATTAATTTGCACTAAGTACAT